>LQRL01009860.1:0-45751 GCA_001703475.1 Hydroides elegans | reverse complement strand
TACATTGGTATATACTAAGTGTGGTTGAACATTTATCTATTTGGGACTTAATCTAGATAATAACTCATTATAATAAAAATAGTGAAAAGATGTGGATTTAGTTTCCCTGCGAGGGAACCTCTTTGTCGTGTTGTAAGGGCAAGGTCGTATGCGAGTCGATGCTCTCAAACTGTGGAATATTAATTCGGCATCTCATTGGATTAAAACGTCCTTCACCTCATTAACATAAATAACTATATCATTCCCTGTATTCTTTTTACAGCAACCCTAACTAGTTAAGGTTGCGTTAACCTTCGCTGTAAAAAGAACGCATTAACTCTTTTCAGTTGTAAACAAACATGGCGGACATTAATTTTAATTTTTGTTTTTCGTTTGTAGCAGTGTGTCTGCTCTATTGACAATGCAGTATATAATAACACACCAATAATGTGAAAATAAATGCATGCTTTCCAAAACAGCATCGATTTTGACAAATTATTAAAGTAATCAACAATCCAATAATTGTATTTTAATATTCCACGTGTCTTTTGTTATTGTTTTGATTTCAAAACGAGGCTACCTGAAGACAACTGAAAATAAATCCAGTTGTCAACCTATTTTGGTTGCATATAAAAAGAATGACCTAACCGAAAAAAGTTGTCCCAACCGGTTAAGGTTAGAGCTAAAAAGAATGCAGGGCTTGTGTATAGTGACTCAGCATCACGTGAGGCACCTTGACAGACATGTAGCCCACTATTGTTCTTTACGAATGATATAACCACATATAACCACACTATCAAGTCCGCCGCGCAGGGATATACATTTTGGTCTATTTTGGACAGCTGTCCATCGTAAAGAACACTAGGAAAAAGATTCAAGACGAATTGATCGTAATTTTCAACTTTTCGTGGTACAAAAGTGACACGAAAACAAAACCATGTTAAATTTTTGTCAAAGTTTCTCTCTTTTTTAGGCGATACACAAGAGTCCAGACAGGAGATGACCCCAGGCGATGTAACTATATGCTAGCTAAGCAGGCAGTCATTCAGTTTGGTATAGTTCATCGAAGATACTCAGTGATCAAAGAGAAAAGAAGAACAGAACGATATTTATGTAATCTCTATCAACAATCTCTCAATTGCTAATAGAGAGTTTGTGCATGTTTAAAAAATCTTTCAGCTAATAGCTATTGACCCAAATATAACCAATCGCATTGCTTGTTACTGGATTGATTACATGATATTTACGACAGCCTAGCCTATTTTTGACATTCTGTACAACCTCTATAATAAGACAGGAGTACACAACGAAAGATTTTTAGAAGTATGTCTAATATGACTTATTTTATTATGAAACGAATCCATTTACAGTGGTAAAATATCGTTCCTTTAAATGAAGCTTTATTCTTTGTTTGCCAGCTAGGAAAGCCCGAAAATCGTGACCAGCAAAACGCTACCAGCAAAAATAAATACCCTTTCATGCAGGTGTATTCTTTTTTTTGCCATTATGTGCTCAAAACTGAGTAAATTTCATGTGATAAATGCATTTTATGGACATTATTTCTTGATAGA
The DNA here is from genome assembly GCA_001703475.1 of Hydroides elegans. Taxonomy (NCBI): domain Eukaryota; kingdom Metazoa; phylum Annelida; class Polychaeta; order Sabellida; family Serpulidae; genus Hydroides; species Hydroides elegans. The sequence goes on along the minus strand of LQRL01009860.1, from coordinate 44,201 downwards.
AAGCAAAAAGGAAATTTTAATATATAAAGTTGAAAAATATATGGACCAAAGAGTCTGAAACAAATAGATAAATAAATAAATAAAAATATTCTATTCTGTGAAAAAGCCATCAAGGAAGATATCCCAGCAGAATAAATATTTCACCAAATAAATGGCTGATACTTCTGATATGCTGAAAACTACGATTAACGTATTCATTTTCTGAGACAGTTTAAAGCATAAAACCTATTTTTTAAGCCTTATGTCATTTTTTAAGCTATATATTATTTTCGATTGCTTAATTTGGTCAAGGTTTTATTTTAATTCTTCGAAACAAATTAACAGGCGGCTGTGGTGTATTCATGAAATCCAAGCTTTTACACTTCGAAATGATGTGTTAGGAATAAAACTGCATTTTATTTGAATTATTTTTTATTTTCCCTTCAGACCGGTTTCGGTTGGTCTTATCTTCTTCAAATGAAATATATATGGTTGGTCTATAAGATTTTTCAGATATAAGGGAGTATGGGCAGATTTTTTCAAATTGATAAAAATATGTTTGAAGATTGAAAATAACACTTTAGAGCAACCAACATGAACATTGGGTAAATATCAAAATCAAGAAAATCATCCTATATAAGGTGGATCACCAAAAGTGTGATCCGACAAAAACATTTTAGCCTAATTGCCTCATCATTATTGAGTTTTTTGTGACTATCCTTATTTTCATTTTCGTTGATCACCCACTTTACAGGACTGTAGCTAGATTTTAAGCTATTATATTGTTAAACGTTTATTCTTAACATGACTGCGATACATGTTATAGTCGATTAAAACCACCCAGGATATACAATGCTGCTATGCTGTGAATTAGTTAATAAAAAGTGAAGTTATTGATATGCACTTGTCTTATGTACATTGATATATTATAAAGTATATTAAGCAAAAACTCATGTTCCAGTTACGCAATTATCTAGTGACTTTTGCTTCATTAAACAATGCTTGAAAAAATGAAAATATTTCATATATATCCACAATAGAATTCAGTTACACGAATTAATTATCTAAATATTTAATTCAAAGACGATATATATGTATATATATATTTATATGTCTTAAATATAATTATTGGTCGATAGTATTAAAATAAACTTTTTTTTGGATAGTTCCTTTTTTGAAACGTTGTTCATGTCTAACCGGGTGAAGAGGAATCAAAAGGCATTTAACCTAAATTTGTACAATCATTAATCTAAAATATGTTGAAAAATCTCTATACATTGTTGATTCATGGTGTACTTGTGCATTCATTTCAACAAAGTCTATTCACTTCAATATAATATTTGAATTCTAATACATACATTCAAAACATTAATTCTAATATTTTTATGATATATGGTTTCTCTAATCTCCATAAAACCAACATATTAAGGAAAATATATTAGTATTTTCCCTAAGCATATTATGCATGCAAAGTTCAATAAACATTTCAATGTAAACTTTCCCAGTAATAAATACAACATATGATGCTACATTGTCCATATTTAAGGATTTGTTATTTATTAATGGCTAAAGTAGTTCAGTGACTCTTCCTGTCAATAGGTTACTGCTCTGGCAATGACCATGCACAGTGAATAACACATAGTCAAGTGTTAGGATAAACATTGTTGCTCAACCTTGTATAGCTTTATATCAGCACATCATATTATTTTGTCGGCGCCTGACATGCTGAACTGGAATCTTGCCCTTCACAAAGCATCCGATTATCTCATGCACGCCCCGGATTTCTAATTGTCGAACAACTTCGACTTTCCTTTGTAGTCGCGTCATATCGCACCCTTGCCGTTCACACAAAGCTCTAAGAGCATCGATATAGAACTGTGTTAGCACGAGCAATGCCTTTTGCTTAACACAGCATGGTGCAGCCTCTTCTACGGAAACTTCCAGTGGGTGGTGACATTGAAACACGACCTCTCCGCTCAAACGTGTCACAAAATGGGGATCCACGTTGAACCATATGGGGATTTCCCCATCTAAGAGCCGCGCATGTAGTTGGTGGTAGATTAAGTATGCCCACTCAGAAGGGAGAAGACCTGAAAATCCGTACAAGGGATGTAGCACGAACAGTCGTTGCGTTATGAACAACAAACACACCTTTAACAGATATGTTCTCAGACGGCTGTGAATGTCAAACACTTGGATTCTTTCCAGAAAGTATTCCGGCAGAACGCTGCTCAAGCGAATCGCCTTTGCGAATGCATAACTTTTTCGCACATTATCCGGTAACTCACAAATGCTTGTGAGTTCGGCATCAGAGTGGTCTACGGGGAAGCAATCTTCACTTTTTTACTTGAAGAATACAAAGAAACGACACTCAAGCGGGCGTGGACAGAACAGAGAATAAATACGTTCGCATAACACAGCTGGAACCACATCGATACTAATCGTCATATCATTATAGTGGTTGCCGCGCCATTTGAGACGAAAATTGGTTATGTTGGAACATTTAACAAACTGTGGCTCCAGAAACAAATCACCACAACACAAGTCACCGTCGCTAAACACGCCCTCCAGTTTACTAATCAGTAATCTATCGAATTTGGATTTGTATTTCTGGGCGTCAAAGTGTCCGTTTGGTAGAACGTATGGCTTAATATCCTTCCGCTTTCTGTACTCTTTTTTCACAAACAGTCGAACTGCGGCACTAACCTTGAAAAAATATTTGTGTTGCTGTTGATAAAACAAACCTTTGAATCCAATAACAATTTTCCTAAATGAAGCACTAATGGATTTAAGTAATGTGTAAAAACAGCAAAATAACCTACAGTAAAAAAAAATTTTGCGACGTTTAAAAACAATGTTGTATTCATATGCATTAGTATGACTTAGCTCATATAGTGAAATGATTTTTAAGGAGGTTTTAAAAGAAACTATGTTATTGTTTTATAATGTTATATGTATTTGTTATTGCCAATTAGTGTGTTATGTACCTAATAATATTTAACTTATAAAAGATAAAAACACGTACCTGTAAACCAGATTCAGGGCGATCAATATTTAGATACTGAACGACATCAGAACAAATGAGCTTAACATCGAATTCATCGGGTAAATAGGCACGTGTCCCTTCTCTTGAACTTCCAACGAATTCCGGATGACACTTGAACAACGGGTTTTCTTGTTCCAAACGACGAACTATGTCATTGAATAATCTGCGTACTGCATTGAAAACCTTTTGCTTCTCGAAAACCTTCCCGTTTTTGTCGTTCGCTGATTTAGATCTGACAAGAGTCTGGTATCTATCAAAATTATTGTAGATATCTTTCATTGTATCTATTGTACTTTCCGAGGGTAAAACAGCACCAGGTTCTAGCCATTGGTCGATTCCTATTGTATGATCCGCAAGAAATGCGTGTTGCAAGGATAGCGAATAATACGGTTCGGGCGATGATGATGATAGACAACTCAAATGTTGATACCATTGTTGGTATGGTTCGAATAAGTGGGTCATACTATTGAGTTGGATTTTGCTTGCGATAATAGATAATATGTCTTTGTTTTGAGCAGCAAACTCGATGATACTTATTCCGCGTGATGATATTTTGCTGGTAAGCATTGCTTGGTCAATAATGCTTGGCTCATGATCGATTAGAAGGCTGCACTGATAAATTTGGCCATAGTATATAGCGTAATATAGCGCATTTGCAAAGTCGTCAATTGTTTCATTGTTATGACGCAAGTGTTTGTACAGTTTAACTATCATAGACAGTTCTACCTTTGCCCACCATACATCAGATGTTTGGTTTTTATTCCTCGTGAAAAACGGAAACATGTAACACGTAGGCAAAAACAAGCTAAGGAAGTGCCCATAATTTTTCAATTGTTCGAAAGCATTGTGTAATAGATCAAGCAGCTTTGACACAATGCCTTTATTCTGATAAGTGGTACAGCCGAATTTATGTTCTAACAATCTATATATCCAATATAAGGATAGAGGACTCAGCACATTCGTGATATTTTCCAATAGAACGTATGCTATATCCTGGTTATACGTGCAAAATAGATGAGGATCAACACTGTCCATCACTTCATGTAACACAGTATTCGAACACAGTTTGAGACATTCAAGAAGGCTTTCTACTGCAATATCGTTTAATCCTGAAGTCAATATCCATCGTACGATGTCATTTAAAGCCACAGATAAGTCTTTACAAGGCGGCGCAATTTGATCCCAGTTTTGAAACACATATCTCAATAGATTTTTGTTTCCTCTTTTTATTAGTATGTCTATCCAGTAATCATATGCGTTTCCTTTCCCAACGCGAATACCATTACTTACTAACAGTTTCAAAACTTCAAACGAATTAGATACACTAACTTTGTCATATAATTTATCAAAACTGTACAGGTGTGGTCTCAATTTGTCATTGTCTATGAATATCTGAACAACATCCACACGATTTGTGACACTGGCTGCCTCGATAAAATGATGGTATTGTTCTGTTGGCATTTCAAAGTGTTCTAGCATGTGCCGTATAATTGCTACTGATGATCGCTCTACCGTTGAACTTATATGAGTCCATGACAAGTCCGAGATACATTTTGCGTCCAGATTGGGATGACGTAGGAGCAAATGAGATATATCATCATGTCCCTGGCTGACGGATAGTTGGAGAGGGGTAAAACCGAATTGGGACTCATTGATACAGTCGCTCTTCTTGAGGTGTTGTTCCACTTTGTTGATGTTGCCTTGGGCCACTGAAAAGTGAATTGGAGCATCTTCCGAATTCAACATAAATTTTGCAAATTTAAGGAAAATGTCGGTTCCAAATTCGTTCATCATCTTGATGTTTGTTGTGGTACCTTAAACCAGAAAATGATACAATTTAGGTAATAAATGTCAATTTTGTGCTCTACAATTTTTATCATTAACACAATCTATGAATGACACGGCTCTAGTTTTACGTTGGCGTTTACATGTGCTGCCTTGATAAGAAATAGTCTTTTATCTTAATCTGAATTGTTAAACTAGATATCAACATGGAAATGAAAATATAACTATGCATGACAAGCACGATTTTTTTTACCATTATTGAGATACAACATTCAGTCATTCAATGTATGATATAAAAAACTGAAATTGGTTCCATTGAACAATGAAAATAGCAACTAAAACTGTCATAGCTGAATAAATTAATTATACTTCCTTACCTGTGCTTCGTCAAAATTGAATTCAAATCAGAACACGTATCACATAAACAAAACTAATCCTTTTTGGTTAGTAAAGATATCCACCACATCAACTGACACTATATAGAATCGAGTTTGGAGTACACGCTTTTTATTTGAGACGGAGGTAACCATAGCAAATTCTTATAATAACGAAAAAATTGTTAGTACAATACGGGCAATGGAGTTGGTTTTGAATTACAAACTCAAGCAGGCCTCCTAAGCATACTTTGCGCATTAAGCTATAGAATTATATTTGCTCCTGTCATTCAGGTTCCTTAGTTATAGGGCTCTGTGCATAAATGCACTAAATATATTTAAACTCTATGAGTGTAACGGTTTTATTATGTGATCTTCCTTTATAGAATATATAACTTATATGCAAAAAATGTCATGCTGCTTTAAAAAAATTATGCATAGTTTTAAATTTTGACATGTACTATTTATCTGATTCATTATAAATCAAATGCATTGTGAAGGATGTATATAATGCGCGGAGCCCTTCAATTACATTAAAATATATGCGGGGTATTAACCGATCTCTTTGTATTTGTCTATAGTCGCGCCAGCATTTGAAAAAAGGTCTCAGCTTACCGTGCTAGGCAAATATGGGCATATTATATGTTGTAGGTCTAAACGTCAAGTGTGAATTTATTAACCTATTTATATTTTCAATTCAAATGATTTTTGCTCTGTGAGAAAAATGGCTGAAAAATCTATGAATGTTCTTTTATATAGCAAATGTACATTGGGTTCAGGCAGTTTGCCATAATTGTATTTATATATTAATACTTTCTATTCATAAGCATTCAAAAGGATTAATGTGAATAATTATGAATCTAAATGCAAAATAAATACTGTATATATTTTCCGAAATCCTTCAATTTATTCAGAAATATATGCGTGATATATGCGGGTATATGGCAAAACGTCACATGTGGGTTTGGTAGATTGCTTTTGATTGGAATAAACATTTGATGTTTCTCATATAACATGAATTTGTAAAAAAATACAAACTGAGGAGTCTAATGCAGTAAGGACAAAAGTAATTAGAAACTTGATTTCATATCGTATAGGGGTTAAGTAACACAGGGGCATGTATTTACTCGTTAATATTTACTCAGTTTTAAGCAAAGAGTTCAATGGTATGCGACGCAGCCTGCCCTTTCAAGAAACACTTTCGATTTATGAATCAGGCGCGGATTCGTTGAAATGGGCGCAAAGAATATATCATAGAGTATTTACCTATCACCATACTTAAGGATTGTAATGCTTATATGTTGTTCTAGTTCATGCTGCTTGTACAGTCATATGGGTTGTTCTGATGTTTCTGGAAACCAAACAATTATGTCGCTAACATTTAGTTCTATTTCAGTAGTTTACATTTAAATATAATTTTAGAGAGAAACATAATGTATAAAGGGTTTTGTACAATGTGTTTTCAATATCTGCTGTGACAATATAAACTACCTAATATTGCATAAATGAAGCATAGAGAGAGGAAATCCCCGTTTAAACATATGCAAATGGTACTTAAAGTAAACTATTTACAATAAAACGCCTTGTTACGTATGAGTTTCAAATATATCCGCACTCTGATCACCATCTTAGATAGAATTAAGGTAGCAATAGACGGTTTATATTAAGAGCAAATGAAACTCAAGCAAATTATGATAACGGCGACAAAGGAATAAATGGAAATTATTACATTTAATACTACAATCGACGCGACTGCTTCGATTAGTTTGAACGGTTAATTACGTGTTAAATAACTTAATGATGGTCAAACGTAACATGCTTTTATTCATGAAAACTCGCGATTATATATTTTTTATTAAAAATGAATTCAATGAGGAAATATCTGCTCAATAGCAATACGTGAGAAAGGGAAAAGTAAATATTGATTAAGTTGTAGATCAAATACGGGGTTTAAAGAGCGTAAAGGCATGGCTTGACTTAAATAAATAAACTCAAGTGACGGTAAACAATGAAACCAAGCAGTGTAATGATACTCTAAGCCGGCTGTTTAAAGGCTCTGGGGCTAATAGAGCTTCAGGGCCGATGACATCATGGCAAATTATTATAACAACGAGATAGCTATATATAAAGTCTGGGCATTGATTAGTGTTGAATTAACCAATTCAAACAGGCCTAGTTAGGCATAGTTTGCGCAATAGCTCATCGTAATATGTTTGCTCCTGTCGTTTATTGTTCATGATATAAGAGCTCCGTGCATAAGAGACGAAATGGAATTTAGACTCCATGAGTAAAACGACTTCAAGTTATCCTCTATTTATAAAGCGATTTGCATTAGGGTTTCGGGATGGTTGTTTATAACTGATATAAAGAGTTGACTTTTCGACAATTAATATTTATTTGGATTAATGTGGTATATATTGATAACCTAATGCGAATGATGGGTGTAACTTATGCGCGGATTCCTTAATTTATTCAAACAAATAATTCCGGGTATTGACCGTTTTTCTGTATGTTTGTCTATAGTCGCGCCAGCTAAACGGGGTAAACGCAAATCATGCTAGACTGAACAAATATCATATTAGACTACTCTTAGAAAATGTATATGTTGCCGACCTATAAGTGATGTGTCAATATTAAACTATATATATTCTCAATGACATGTTTTTGGCTCTGCGGGAAAACATAATGATTAAGTTTTTATAGCAAATTGACATCGGCGTTTTGAGCAGATATGATTGATATAAAAAATTGGTATTTTGTCATATATCTTTGACAAAGATCAATGTGATTCATCTATAGGAACATCTATAGGAACGTCGACATAACATACAAATTCCTTAAAAAAAACTTCAAACATTTATGATTATTAACCAGATAACTGCTATGAAACAAATCTTATTTAAGCTCATTATAACGCATTTAATCTATTATCTATATGAAAATGTCTATCCTTGAAATGTCGGTAAAAAAATAAGGGCATGTTGAATTACACACTAAAGATTTGAATGATGTAAGGCAAAAGTAAACTTATAGAATAGGGGTAAAGTGGTGGCACAGAGGCATACCTTTACATCAACATATTTGCGCAGGTGTCGGCAAATAGTTCAATGGTTTAATACGCAGTCAGTTTTTCTAAGAATAACTTTCGGTTTATACAATATGAAATAAACTATATACATAAGATTGGGGAAATCGTTGAAAGTTTATATTGTTAGTTTTGAATGAGCCAACCTCTTATGCATTTTAAAACATTCAGTTTATATTAGTTAACAAGCTATCGTATTCCACTGCTTCCTGTCATTCATTGTCCTCAATTGAACGGGTTCTGTATATAAAGGTTCTAGATGAAAGTTTAGTTCATTTCTGAATTAATGTGTACACTTAGATTGTTAAGATAAAGGTAGCGTAGTATGCTGAAGGGTTAATTTGATATGAAGTGTGAATATATCAGCCCATTTAAAATGTTTATGATAAATACAAATATATGCTCTAAAAGATTCCTTTTGTTATTGTGAATACTTTTTTTGCACTATGTTGACATAATTTGGTTCTTTCATGAAATTCGGATTCAAAACAATATTGTGCGACAATTCAAATACAAAATATCATGTTAATGCAACTTAATTTACTATAGTTATTGCATTACTTTTTCAATTGATGTATTTAGTCGAATAGATGATTGCAGCGCGAATAAATATTTTTGAAATATTCAAATACTTTAACTACATTTTTACATTCATTAAAACACAATCCAGCAATACATCTCACAGAAATAATGATTTAAGGTTAAAGCGCAGAATGAATTATATTTAAGATTGGAACATAAGTAAGACGGTACTAACTGTCTTCAGCATATAAATTTCCGCTTTAAATAACATTCAATAAACATATTGTATTGCATGCTATGTATAGCCCAATGCAGTAAAAATACATAGTTACTTAGTGTCGTTTCAAATAGTACTCCAGTAGTCATGGCCGCTATAGAAATATTTACTCAGGTGTTGGCAAATAGTGCAAAGGCACGCTGTCGTTGTTTCCAAGAAACAGTTTCGGTTTATGAAACCGACGAAAAATTGTTAAAAAGGGCGCCTATAATCAATGACAGAATCTACTCATAACCCCACTTAAGAGCTGATCTTTCTTTAATGACTATTTAAAAAAATATATTTCTTAATTAAAAGCAACACTTAGATTTTCTAGATAATGCTACTTTTACCGTCAAATGGGTTTATAAGATTTTCTATTTATTCATTTTTGCATCATTTAATTAACTTTTAGTTCTATATCTAGTTTCTATATTTGTTCTTACTAGTATGCAAGTTACAAGCGTACTGTAATAATAAAAGCTGATGTGTAAGCATAAATGAAACACAACATTATGGAAGCAGAGTTTTTGAAATAAAAACGCATAAGATTAAAAAATATATGCATGTGATTGTAAAACGGTTTCAAATGGACATTATATATTTAGAGCAAAGACAACTGCAGCAAATTATGGTAACAGCGACACATGGTTATATCAGATACGGGTGGTGTTTAACTAGTTTTGAATTACCTACTTAAAATTTCCTCTTAATTATATTTAAATGATCAGCTGACACAAAAAGCCATTTCAATACGTGTGTTCCTTTCATCCATTGCTATCAAAACTTCCATGTATTAGCGTGTTTCGGATTTTAGGATCAATGGTCAATATATTTGTGATTGTATTATCTATATGAAATATGCATACTGTTAAATGAAGAAATTTTGCTAATTAACTTTAGAGCTAAGTAGTTCAAGATTATCAAAGTAATCATATTTCCGAACCCTCTATTAACATTTAAACATATATGTGGGGTATGAAACATATACCTTCATGAGTCTCTATTGTCTATTGTCCCTGCTACCAAAAGTAAAACAAATCTAACAGTTTGTTTATCAAGTATGGTCAAATTTGCCATTACATATTTGATAAGTAAATAATATAATCCATTTATAATTTGCGGTTATTGTCACTCTTACCATATGAAACTTGCTGTGTAAATAAATTAATTTAAATTTAATTATGGTTTAAATTTACAATATTCAAACCATTTATTTCCTGTTCGTGTTTCAAAATAGTATATGTGTCAATTTTAAAGGAAAACTATAAATAATTGCTATTCATTGTCATATTTGCTTGAATTTCATCGTCTTTATTCTTAAAGTATTAAATATATAGGGTGTTGAAATGTTAGGTGTTTAGTCGTGATATCTCACGATTATATATTCTTTTTCAAATTAATTGAATAAAACAAAGAGAATATACACGCCCAATAGCCCTATGTGGTAATTTGAAAAAAAGAGTGATTAAGTTACAGAACAAATATAGATGTAATAGCGGCGTGAAGGCATTGACTTAAATGACTCAAGTGTCGGTAAATAATGAAATTGCAAACCAATCAGTGAAATGCTATACTAAGCCGGTTGTGTAAAGGCCCAGGGGCTTATCAAAAGTACTTTGGTTTGTACAAAATAAAGCGAGAAGCAACTAAGCTCAAAGAGGACACAAAAAAACGGAGTCAATCACAAAATATTTGCAAACCGTAGGCGTCTAACGTGAGTTATGAAACTACACTAAACCTTGCATCGACAAATTTCGGTTCTCAATGCATTTCGTTTGATATTTTGAGTATATCCTATTGAATTTGTGGATTGTTTTAATAAATTGATATATAAACATAGATGTGCCATAATTTCTAGGAGAAAAAGTACATATATACTCCAAAAATGTTACATATATTCTATACCAGGATATGAACATGGTCATAATATTTACTGTTATGTAAAAATATCGTTTTCGCCGAGCATGTGTAGTGGATCAAATTATGATAGAAACACTAAAAGATATATATCAAAATATATAAAAAAATATATCTAAATTAAAGGTCACTCTTTCAAAACGTCATATATAGATGACCGTTATAATAGAACTCTCTGTCAAGCTCTTCAACCCAGATTTTTCCAAGCAAATTGGTACTTGCAAGTTTAAATTCGGGTTTTATTAAAACAATAGATTGTTGCCAAAGAATCATGTTAGATGATTCAGCACAAGTTTATGACATTTTTTTTTATTTTATAGTTTTAATCTTGTTTCGAAGATTTCGTATATATCACGCCCTTGTTGGCAAATTTGTAAATATAGTCACACTAAATATTAATTTGCACAGGTGTTTTCAATCATGATATGATAGCACACACATGAGGTGATATATACAAACACAAAAATAGGTTTTCATGTTTATGGAAGCCAACATTACATCTTTTTTTACATATTTCAAAAGAAGAGGAAATAGTAGAATTGTATATGCACATATTGAATCGTTGGGTACTTCTGAATATTGACTCGGAATTGTGAACCATATATATAATGAAATGCTTTTAAATTACTTTTGTTTTGCTTCCTCAATTTCAACTTGAACATTTTAAAGAACTTCCATTATATTTTTTATTTGTGCTAAGCTTTTTTTATTTTAAATTTCCTTTGATCAAGCCATAAGTTAGTTTCAACCAGGTAGTTTCAAACCATTTTTATATCGTATTGAAACCACTTGGTAAGAGTTGAGTTAATAATTTATTTTGTTATGATGAACATAAAACATATAAAGATATCACATTTATGCAAAAATTATAATTGTTACTAAAAAGTTGGCTTTGAGCATAATCAAATGGGTTAGATTCAATGTTTTTATACAAATATGGCTTCCGAGCTCTCGGTTTATGACCTTTAACTACGAGTGTTCGTGTTTGAGTAAACACTGCCTTAAAATATTATAATGAAAATCATTTCTTTAGAGTACAATGGTATTGTATTAATTTGTGTCAAATACCATGTTGTATTCACTTTTATTCAAATTGACTAGGATTATTGTTAAAATTTATCTTATTAAAGTGTCTAGCACAATCACCTTTACCTTTTTCTAAAGCAACACGGAAGGAAACACAATGGGCAATGAGCAAATTAAGATTACCGGGAAAGACAATTCGATTAGTAGTTATAGAATAGAAATACAATTGCAATGAGCAAATAAAGATTACCGGGAGAGACAATTCGAATAGTTATATGATAGTTATGGTATCGTTTATGTTGGCAGTTGGTCTGTTATTCATATCTATCACAATATTCATCTATTATGATGTCATTTATTTCTACACCAATGACTTGCATGAAGCTCAATGGCTATTCCATTTTGTATTTTTCAATTGTTCGACATTCGAACGATATCTGCAGATGTTCTAGCCTGACTCTTAGGTCGATCTTTTTTTCTCGACCAGGAGAACGTTGGTCCCGCTTCGCTTGCAGTCTGTTCTTCCACCTAACATATGTGATATTGAAATTATTTTGGTATTTGTCAGTTTTTAAAGTTGATTAAAGCCTTTCTCTAGTGTACGTGCGGTAATAAACTAGTTAAGGGCATATCCACGTAACTTTGACATAGCTAAGATGAAATAAAGTTAATAGATCATATTTATAATGTTGTTTCCCATATAAATATATGATTATACTATTCAGAAATGCAAAACAAAATTGATTAAGTCGAAAGAAAAAACAATTACGGTCCTCACAATTATTATAATGTTTTCTATTTTTTTTTCATTAATTTTTCTTCATGTTTCAGATATGTAATTGATATTGAAATATTCATATCAGAAACACTTTATTTGTCCTTTTCATTTGTCATACATATAAATTATTCGTAAATAAATTCTTCGCGCTATCTCTTGATCCTGATTCGTTATCAAATCGAATTGTTTCAGTCATATAAATCGAATGAAACGTACGTAACGGAAACTTATTGATGTTTTTATAGAGATGCTATGGGGTACGATAAAAAAACGATATTTTTACAGGTTGCTCATAGCAACCCCCTTTATCAAATTAAATACCAATAATTTCAATAAGTGGTGTGCTTTACGAATAAACTGTCTTCGAAAAATGTAACGTACGTAACGAAGAAAAATTAGGCTAAGAATTGTTTTTCCAAGAACTATATTTTTCCTCAATAATGCAAAACTATTATTATTCTAAGAATAAATGTAAATACATAAAAAGCTAAATAACCCAAATTGAGCCTCATTTGGCTTTGAAAAAATAAATAAGAGCAATTGTTTTAAACTTTTACTGGGGGGTTTCGCTTTCACTTTGGCGAGAGCACATCTCTATATATAGGCATAGAATACTTTTGGGAATTTCCCAACTATAAATAGAATGCGAATCGGTTTTTGCTAATTTAATTAAATCTGACCAGTACCTGAACATTACGGTACACATTTCGAAGAGCGAAATCGAGGAAAAAAACAGCGATCTGAATGTGAATGATATATTCAAAGCCGCCCCTGCCATCCCAAAAATAGCAAAATGTCATCACGTCGAAATAGAAAATGGAAAACCAAGCATTCGAATGCTGAGCAAATGAATACGTTTATGCCAAAACGAGACTTGTTTTAATTAAGGGTCATATGAAATGCAGTTATTTTGTTTGTATTTTGTGTAATTTAAAAGTGTGAACCTGTTTATTTTTGTATGGATTTCACTTCTAGTAATTCAACTTTCTAAGAAAAGTGATAAGTTATTTTCTAACAATTAAATTTATTGAAAACGAAAAAAAGTAATTTTGCACATTTATTTTCTGAAATAAATATGTTCATGATTAAATAACGCTTTATTTTAATTATTTCAATCCGTACTTCGCAAGGGATGTTTAATTGTTTATATAAAAATTATCATATAAGAAGCAAAAGGACACATAAAAATAAACAAGAGTTGGTAACGTACGTAACGTAACGTACGTAACGCTGGTCTGTGAGTTTGAAGTCAATACTCTCTCTTATGGAGAAACAATATATGAAGTTGGTTTGACCTAAATATAGCCAACACATTAAATATCAAACCAAGCATGTTTATTTTACGAAACCCTTTTTTCCTGAGCAACATGAGAGACTTGATTTCTTACACCAAAATCTCATGTCAAAATTTGTAACGTACGTAACGAAAACTGAATGGAGTATCACGAGAAAACTGTTTCATAAAAACTATATATATGTAGTGTTTAATGAAGGCGACCATCTGCCCTTTAAATTCATACAAACATATAATCAAATGAATGCATATCATAGACTCTATGGCCTTCTCAAATTCAGAAACACCCTAAAAAGGTAACGTACGTAACGATGGAATTGCCCTTAAGCGAATTGCCTTTACAAACTTATATCCTTTTCGCAAGTTTTTCTGGTAATCGATGAAAGCTTTTGAGTATAACATCAATGATCCATTGGGAATCCCTTACTATTACACTTGTACCTGAAATAATACGTATAATAGACACTAGTTGAGTCGCGGACAAAGCAGTAATTGATAATGTGTACAGCACACAGCTGAAACTACATCGATTATGATTGTTGTATATTTCATAATTATCACCTTGTCATTTTAGGCAAAAATTATATATATATTTAAGCAGCGAATAAACTATGGCTCAATAAACAGATACTTGCAGAAAGCTCATTCACTGGAAATATCGGAACTTTATTATGAAATAAATTAAATTAGATTATTTTACGGTTAGTATAGAGATAAGAAGCTATGGATTAAACTGATCATACTGTGAAATCGTTTGTAGCTAAACAGTTTTAAAATATACAATCTAAAATTGATTGATTTCATCGATGGCAAATCATGTACGTGTGTCTGTATTATCGATGAAATAACATGTACATGTATCGGTAAAATTCTTCTATCCATTTTGTTTACTATCTTGGAGTTTCACAGCTTACCATCCATATGATGTTGGGTATTACCAAGACGGTGATTGACTAATCAGATATTCATATCAATTTTGGAAATCATAATGAGCCATGGCATATTCACATATCCTCTCCATAAAATATATTTCTTGACCGTTAACTTCAATTCCCATATGAATGATATTGTTTATATCATGTATAATGGTATAGCCTTAAAGCGCGTCATGGCTTATGCTTATACTGCGTACAATCCGAACACTGAGACTAATGCATTCATTATATTTTGAATGTTTGGCTGCTGATATTGTTTTATATAGTTCCAAACGTCAAGTCGAAAGTCAAGTATGTTCAATTTAATAGGTGTGTGTTGAATGGGTTATAAATGGACGATGCACATTTTATGCTCATAGAACATCAATCATTGGTTATGTGAAAATAAATATTTTATACGTAACGCCATGTTCATATTTCACGTCGTGCTCGTCAAACATCTCAGTACAATTATATGAATATCTATTCACGAGTACATTATTACGATCATACATTGATAACGCAATACACACGACGTGTATAATTATACCTTAGCTGGGTACAGTTGTGTATTGTGCACATGTTAATTACACCAAAAACATATAATGTTGTGATATATTTTTAATATTTGCGAAATACCCAACAGACTGGATGTGTTTAGCCTGGATAAACTGTATATACAATACTATTGTTTCAACTTTGCTATGATGATGCATAAGACAAGGTAATTTACAATTGTAAGTATAGCACAATTCTCATCGACTGCCTTTAACATGAAACGAACTTAGACAAATGTTTTTAATTATTTTTTTTATATCAAAATATATCAAATCATAATATCTTGTATAGTAACAAGATCGACAATTAATGTATCTTATTTTAAGGAATGGGTTGGCCGTGTCTTCGTTATTGATAGTGAATGTTTATCTAAATCAAAATATAGTTGCGGCCTGAGGTTTTTGTTATATAAATCGTTGCGTTGTACCATCTATACGTCAACTTTATCTTGATATCATAATTTTGTGACATAGGATTGATTGTGGCAACCATTACCATGAGATCCTGGTCCGAATGTGATCCCATTGCGTAAGAATGATCAAATGGAATATTTATATAGGAGAATACTTTTGTTTATATAGATGTTTCCTAACTTAATATAATCTGTATTGTTTTTTTCGGAAAGAGTTGGGCTGACACTAGTACTCTCCAATCATGTTTCTATTGTTTAGCAATACAAGGCAATATGTAGCACTCTTATAGGACTTTCATACTTTATGATACTTTATGATTTCGACGATTCTTTGGTCGATTAAACTAACAACACAACGAGGCATATATGCAATATATATTTTTTCATTGTTCGAGATGATAAATGTCTAGGGCAAAGATTTTACACTAAAGTGCCTCGGACAAACAAGTGTATCTCAAATTTCACAACAACGTGCCGCGGAGATTAGTAAAATACCGCGATGAGGCACATCTGCAATATACACATTTTCATTGTGTGAGGTTTTATAACTTTAGGGCAAAGCTTCCTCACTTTAGTGCCGCGGACAAACCAGTGTATCTCAAATGTTGACAGACGAAATGGGGGATAACAATAGCACTTAGTCAAATTTGTTGACAATGAGCAAATAAAACGATTCATGGTTTGGAGTAGAACTACACTAGAACTACACTAGACATGGTTTAAAAACGATACGTAAAGAGAAAAAGATACAAAACATTAAGAAAGCAATATTTTACTTTTAACCTTGTTTCATACAACATGTTGTCTGAATCAAACCCAATGAATATCAATAGAAGATGACTTGCAAACGCATCAGAATATAAAATTTGGTTCTTATGATAATAATTAATTGCAAAATACATCAAAGTTATACTTAAATAGTTTAATCATACAAATTTAATGAGGCAATACAAGCCAGACATCCCGAAAATGCTAATTAAATTCATATTCAACTGGTTATAAAACCCTCCTGTAGCTACTTTGATTATTACTTAATATTTAGCGTTATCTCAATGAAGGCAAAAGCTGCAAAATAACGTGATGTAAACAAACTGCTAAGAACCTGTATTATCGTTCACCCACAGAGGACGAAAGCCTCCTATAAAACATTGCTCAAAATGTTTATATTATTATAAACGCTTATATAAGCACAATTGCTTACAAAAGCACAACTGGAATACACACGGCCCTGAGCAATATGTTAAAAAAACCGCATTAAAATCGGTTCACAACTGTCGGTGGAGAAGCGTTTTTCCCAAAAGGTTAACGAACTAAACATATATTCATATAGATAACAAAATAAAGGACAAAGAAGTGATCGCACAAACCACGTCTTGCATGTAAACCGTGGCTAAAAACGTTATTACATGCCTGAGGTTGATTTTTAAAAAAAAAATAAAACATAAGACAAACCACTTTGCTTTCCAAAAGCTGTATTTTCCCGATGACGCAATTATTACATCATAATGCTCATTGTCATATGGTGCCGCATTGATTGCGTCATTTTTGTTGTTCACGTTACCCTCCCGAATGACATGTCGATTGATGTTTCTAGTCAAGTATGTTATGGTTTTTAGTATAATGATGTGCCTTATTTATAAGCCCATGCTAACAATACAAGCACAAAAAGCATATGATGAAAATTATACTTAATGCTTTAAGATCAGCCTGGGTCTAGCGCGGGAGAATAATTTCCCGTATTTTCCCGAAAACATGAAGTATTATTTATAATTTTCCCTTTTCTCAATATGAACAGATACAGGACAATTTCCCCCAAAATATCACCATCTTTATTGTCCAGCAGTTAGGTACAAGTATTTTTAATAGCATATTTGAAGCATCCAGGGAATAATAATCCAAATTGTTAATACCCAATAAGTTTTATAAATATATTGATAAATTTGGCGTTCATACCAATTTTTCAAATAAACGAATACTAAATGTGGTTTCCGTTTGAATGTATAACATTTAAACTATGTCTGTTTATTGATATGTACTCATAAATACCATATTTGGATTTTTAAGAACAGAACTGTCCCGTTGTTCTGACATTTAAGCAAATAAACGACAGGGTTAGTATTTTAATAGGATCACATGATCCACATTTCGAGTTTTTTTTTGCAATTTAATATCATAGAATGTTTTTTTTGCTTGTTTCGATGAACAAAAAACGTTTCTTTCTATTGATAAGGTAACTAAACAAAATGAAAAGAAAATATTACACAGAATAATAAAATACCGACAAATTGAATAAGATTGTAATTAGTATGCTAGAAGAAAGATACCTAGCATAGAATAGGAAGAGTGTCTGGTTTATATCTATGAAGGTATCTAAACTTAACATACATACACTAATCGGTTCATGTTCAATAATGTTAAAGTTCGATAATCATACAAACTAAATAATATAATATTAACCTTAACAAAAGGTATAAGAAGAAATATATGTTTTACGAAAGCTGTATGTTTAATGACATATGCATTAATCCTAAAAAAATATATTAAGGGTAAGAACATTTTCAATCCAGCAACATAAATAATATGACCTACATCAAATGAAGATGCACTTGAAACTACAGTTGATTTATTGTTATGTAACATAAAGGACCACTTACATTTACCTTAAGTACCGGTATTTGTTGGCGTTATCATTATGAACACTTGATATCAGCTAAACACAGTTGTTTGTTGCATCTCTTATTGATCAAACATTCACTCCATTATTGAAGATGAGATGTTATGTTTCATCAACAAACACGGAAACAAATGCGAATTATTACAGAATATTACTTACGCGAAACGCTTTATTTGTGAAAGTCTAATCAATTTATGATTCGATACTTATTTCAAAAGGAAGCAAAATAATACATAGATAAATAACAAGTTATTACAACGAACACGAGGGTTCTGATGAAATAAAAATAATTGTGCATGACATATTCGTAGTGATACAATTGATGCATGTGTTGGATATCAGCAGTGCTTATGATAAAAATGGAGGATATAAATACGCGCTGCAAATCTCTTAGTATATCATCAGATGGATGTTTATATATGGTGGGATTTAATTCTAAGCCGCGTGGCACATATTCAGCGGGTAGGTCATTGGGAAGGCTAAATCACATATCACGTTTGAAAATACTAATGTATTTGATTTTCTCATATATCTTAAGCAACGACTCAAATTCCTTGTTACTGTTATTGCATGATATAAACTATTTTCCTTCTTGCGAGATCAAGACCGCAGATATTGAAGAAATAGAGGGAGCCCTCATAAATGGAGTTTTAAGCAATAGCAAGTTTTTCATGGAATTTCAAGCCATGAAAGAAATGATATCATGTGCTTACCTAGAAAGTAGAGTCAAGAGCACATGTTCACTGGACTAACACAAGCTGTGACACTATTAATATGTTTGCATTAGCCTGTTTAAGTGCAGACGTTGAGCTAGTTAAGGTGTTGATGGACTATATGCCTGCAATATACCAGGAACATTTTTTGGCAATCATATGTTATCCGGATATACCAATGACTGTATTCAAATTGATTATGCATCGGTCAATGTTTTACTGCGACATTGTGAAAAATAGACATAGGCTTCAGAAAACTTGTCTTACAAGTGATGTGCTCCAAATCTTATTTAGTGGTTATTCAATTAGTACAGGTGCAGAGCGAGAGTGCTTTATGGATAAGATTAAGACTGTAATTGAAATTAAACTCTATGACACAGATATAAAGATATTCGGAAAGAGAGATTACATGATTGACCTTTATAGGGAACCCTTTAAAAGGGCGATTTCAAATAGAGATATAATTCTTGTGCGCTTGCTGCTAATTCATATCACGAACGACATTAGTGTTTATAGCAAACGTAGTGAAACAAGGGATAGCTTTCTCATATATATGATGAGAACCGCATTTGAACATGAAGCTTATTTCATATTTCATATTTTGTTCATGCATCTCAAGAGTAAAGCATCATGTGAAAGGAAACTTATCGATGCCTTGTATTATATATGTCCCAAGAACTTGTATATTTTACAATATGTTCTTAAAAACGGAAACACTGTTTTGTTCGCAAATAAATTTATAGAGAATGGATTTCGGTATAGTATGGCAGTACGGGAAAGCGTTTCTCTATGGCTACTGTTATGCTACATAGAAGACATTCATAGAGTTACAAGTAATATACAAATGATGTCTCATGTTATTTTGAATTCTAGTCAAAACCCCAAATTTACTGTTCTTTTCTGTGGCATTATGCTGAAGTTGGGAGTTGCAATAGACAAACCATTGAACAGTTTGATAAATTATCAAAGCCATAGCAAGTTAGTTATGCCGCCAATACTTTGTGCTATAAAGGTAGGGAGCACACAATTGGTACGTATCTTAATTTATCATTGTTGTGATCTTGATATAAGTATAGACCTAGCAAGAACCCTGAAACTTAATTCTATTGCGGAATTTGCTCTGAGTATGTCACAATTTGAAATCCTCAAACTATTGCTACTCTGTGGTGCAAGAAGAACAGAGAAACTTGTATCCAGAATGTCCTCATACGAAATCGAGGATGATTCAATGCGCCAATACGTATCCTGGATCAAAGAATGGATACAACAACCAATATCATTGAAACTTAGTTGCAGAAATGTAGTACGGAGGCATTTTGGACGACATTTACATGCCGCTCTGGATACCATCGATTACCCTAAATATCTAACAGAATATATTAAAACAAACATTTTAGAGTGATTACAAGGAGCTGAGCTAACTTGTTTGATTGGACGAATTGATTCAAATTTAAGGTATTGAAATTTCTTATAGATTTGCCTAAAAGTCAACTTGAACAAACATTGACTCTTAACCAAAACAATAACTGTGAATAGTATTATTACCACTTATCTAATAAACTAGTAATGTAGTCAAGGTTTTACCAACCAGTAAGTCAAATGTGTCGTTGAGATTGTATCTGTATGCGTAATGTTTGACAAAACATAATGCATAAGCAATGATTAAATAAAATTTGATATCAGAATACAAGTAAATATATGTGTTGTTTCCATATAACAAATCTTTATGTGAATGAATTTGTTGAAAGGCATATGAAAATCTGTTTCCTTTGCTAATTTGCAGTACAATTTATTTTACATCACACTAAATCATAACGTTTTGTTGCTCATAATATTTATTATAACATTACATATATATTTTAAAAAGGCTACCTTTCTATTATAAAAGCTAGACAATAATTTGAAATAGTAATTATCGATCGGAAGTATGTTCATGTTGGATTTTACTGTTAGGAATGTCTTCAAACCTAAATTTTATGGAATATGCTCACATATTTCATCTGATCATTGTTTATGTATATCTAGTTTTAGGTATATGTTTGTCTAGGAAAGACTTAGGCAATGTTTATAGATGTACAATGCACTTGTATTTGTTGTAATGTGCTGTAAAAAATTGTTGTGAGTTGTATTCTGTTTTGGCTAAGGACTAGAGCCATAATTGTGTTTATCTAAAGTATCTTCTTATTATTGGAAACAAATATGTTTGTTTTAAATATTTAAATCTAAAACCAATTAATACTATAACGGCAAGTATAAGATGGGTGTCCTAGTATGTAGAATAAATGTCAAATATCCATGCAACAATCACTGCACGTGACAAATATGTGTTTGATCTGTTTTAATCGTTCTCTCAGCAAACACACTCAAGATGCCTTGATAGCATTTTTTATTTCCAATCTTAAACACCACATACATATTACAGATTACATGCCTATTAAATTATTCACTATAGATAGTATTCATTGGATACTATTATGATATCATTCAACTTTTATGAGTAGTTGACTATGATTATTTGGAAAAATAAAATTAACTAATTGATAAAAATGATTTACATCACAGGGTCGAACTAAGACTTAGATTTCTTCATAAAACGCTAGTACTTAAAACGATACATGTTTTAGTTTATCGGAGTTGATATGTGCTTATTGTATATTTCTTGACCAAATAAATAGCCTTGTGGAAGGCCATATGATAAAGATGGCCGGTCTTGCGCCATGACGTAGCTTTCGGATATATCCTGTGGGGTGGCTTTAAGAGTAAACGCTTTGTAGTCACTGCGATTAATTTTCTTATCTTTGATGCTAAAATTCCTTATTGCAAGTTGACCCAAAACAGCAAAATTATAGAACATCGGATCACTTGTAAGTACAAAGCAAATGTTGTGAGTTGATCTTCATGTGTTAGTCAAAAATATGATCGTGTGTATGAGTGGGTTCTTTGACATGTTAACAGAGATTGAGCGTGTCAAGAAGCTGAAGAATTTGTGTACTATGTCCCTTGGTAGAGGTTGATGTGAATATATAATTCTCGCTGATGATAAATGATATAGAGATGATAAATGCGAGTGGTTTTAATAAACATAATTAAAATGAGTCGGTAATTTACTCACGAATGTGTAGAAAGGCTAACAAAGGCGGTCAATAGATAGCACGTTCATTGACATGACTTGTTTAAGGTTGTATGGTAGCATATAGAACTTCAAATAAATAACGAAAACTCAGATCATGACTAACTTTGACTTTGAAGGAAATTATTGTATTATTACGAACCAATCTGTTTGTTCATTAGGTACACAACGCTCGGGCTATTCATATGTATTTCTTATAATGTTCACTATCTCCACGGGTTTTCCGTACATTTTTAAGCTATTCAACAGGGACTAATTATGTACTCTGTTGAATGCTGCTTTAAAGTCAATGAAGTTGAATGTCGATGAAGTGGCTACGTTTTGATGATCTGTCAAAATGCAAATATGTTAGCGATAAATTATTTTCCTGGTTATGCAGCCAGATTGGTTTTTCTTAATTTATTGAATCGGTTGAGAAAAAGCGTTTGAGGATGAAAGAACAGAACACTTTTTTCTGATTGTCCTGCTATACTCAATAGCGTGATGCCCCTGTTGTTAAGCAGAGTGTCTCTTTTCTGGCTCGGTTGAAGCATTTCATGAGAAATATCATACTATCTTGCTGCTTTGTAATGTTAAGATAAGCTATACATTTTCCTTATTTCTTCATCATGAATCTAATATGACTATGTCCAGCTGGTCCAATTCTGGTTGTAAATTGTCGACCGGTGCTTGCTGTGTGTCTGAATTCAAAAGCTCAGTAAAATATATTCTAATGTTTATTCGGTTTGATTGTAGTGTGCGTGTTTGCAATAAGTTGTTCCGCTTTCTTTTATACCCCCTTTGTTTTTTATGTTTTTACGCATCTTGTACATCTGTCGTTCTATTTCGTATCATGTACCCTTTTTCGTATCATGTACCCTTTTTAACTAGCAGGAACCTAATCCGTTTATATATATGCACCATGTTGAGAATGATATGAGATTTCGGAGCTGAAGTCAACAAATAACATTAAATGGTGAACGTTATGGACCCGAAACTGCTCTCATTCCATTCATATGTCATATTTATAGACAGGGTAATTACAGATGTACGGTGATGTACAGTGTAATTTCATATCGGTTATGGTAATTATGTCCAGTGATCTTTTTCATGAAAATGTATTTAGTTGTTTAAAACCAACTGAATTGTTCTATTCAGTTTGAGCTTTCGTAAAAAAAGGTTTCATTAGCATATGCTATAGGATAATGATGATGCGAGTACCACAAGTGTACCACAAATATCGATCAAAGTTAAGAAGGGGTATATAAAACACTACTATAACAAAATATTGTACATAATTTGATAGTAATCTTATAAAATGCCATTTCAGCCACGATGGCCCCGTTATTCAATTGTAAGTAATTTTAAATTACAATGAGCAAGGCTGAAGCAAATAATAAGTAAACCCTATGGTAGTTGATTTGCCATATTCTGTATTGTTTGTAAAACACAGATTAGCGCTTTTATTGAGGAATGAAATTTCATTAAATTAGCATAATAGATGAATACACATTCAATTCATAAAATAACAACAAGGGTGTATAAATATGTTCCTTTTCGGGCCAATCAAAATTGTAAAAATCCTTGCTTCTTTATTTCGTTGACAATTAATAAGTATATCAAAATTTCATGCATAAACAATTCACTTGAATTTGCGTTTGAATCTGTTTTTCGACATTGCCTTATAAGCAAATTTATATTAATGTATTCGTGTTAAAAACAATATTTTATAATGCCATGAGAAAACTTTCCAAATTGTGAAAACCTAGAAACTCTAGAATTGTTCAATTCTAAAAGAAATGTGAAATCTTACACAATTGTTCAATTCAAAATGAATTCGCAAACATGCATATTCCAACGTGAACAACGGGCATTATTCCATTGGCCATTGGATTGTACCCTGCTGTCAAATCTTTTCATTTCCAAGCACTTTTCGTAAGCATGGTTGGGTTCACCTGGATACCAATCTGCCCACGCGATCGCTTGATCTGTTGTTGTCCATTTCCATTGGTTTGTATTGTCAGCTTCACCTCCAATCCATAGAGAGACGTCGTTTTCTAAACCGATAACATTAATTTATTTAAGTATATTATAAAGTACATCACGCAAAACTTATAACGCATGTTTACATCAGTTTCAATATGTATTTCTAAACCAGCTAGTTTGCCATAGAACGTATAATATTTTTTTTTCAAAGAAACAGTCTCTTACCGTTGACAAACGTTTTGAGCTGATCATTCACTTGCGCATTGGTTACCTCTGCCAGTCGACCACCAAATGTGATGCAATTACCACGCGCATCTGACCATCTCAATGCGAGAAAAATCACGGCAAAGCAGGACTGATTATAGACTGTTTGACACGGAACTGAAATGAATTGGTTACAAAATTGGAATTTTGGACACTTCGGCTCCTACTACTTCGGCCCCTACCACTTCGGCCACGATTGGACACTTCAGCCCCTTTTTGGAAAAGACACTTCGGCCCCTCGTCAAGACACTTCGACCCCTCATGAAAATACACTTTGGCCCCTAGCAAAAGACACTTCGGCCCCTAGCAAAAGACACTTCGGCCCCGTTACAAGATGATAATTTTGAAAGATGAATACTTTTTACTGATTGCAAACATACTTTTCAAGGACAATTATTAAAAATTGTAAAATGAAATATTTGTTAAACATTCTGATTATCGTGTCACATGATTTCTTATATCTACTTAATAAATTTGTCAAGGGCACTTTTCTAAAATAGCTAGATTGAATTGGATTATATTTTTGTTGTTTTATTTATTAAATCAGGATTGAAATTAAGACGATATTTATATAAATGCGACGTCTCCCTCCAAGCTTACCCAATGTTTGCCATTTTCCATTTGAATCCGCCGAAAAGTGACTCAGTACGCCTTCTACTGGCATCAGCTCACAAACAAAATCTTCACTTCCGAAATTTGCCATGACACAAGTTTCATCGCTTTTGCATATTATTGCGCATTCAAATTTTGAGCGAATGCGAACGCTTGTATTGCGTTGTGCAACAGCACTCACATCTGACAATATACGGTAAAACGTACCAGTGATAACTGGAAAAATAAGATTTACCACTAGCAACTGTGGTAGAAATCTTAGAGTTATATCTGCCATGAGTCAATTTAGCCTTTTTAAAATTACAAACCAAAAGTGATTTTAAAGATCTAAGTAGTAAAGGTTTAGCAGGTTAAATGGTTCACATAGTGTTTTTGTCAAACGAAAAATATTTTATCCGTCAAACTGTTGCATTGTTATTTATGATAAAGGTTGGTTAATTTGTTGGCATTTGAACACCAATTATCCGTCTCCCACGTCGTGTATATTTTATGTAGTTTGTTTAGGTGAGCCCACAGCTCAACTCTCAAACAATTCTGAGTGTTGAAGGGTCTGGTACTTAAACATATATTTCCTAATCCACATTTTGTATTTATATATATTCATTGTAAATAAAAGCATTAATATAATGGGACCGAAAAGCTGGTTTTATATAACAGCTTGATATCTTACCAGTTTACTAAACAACACATAACATATGAATTAAAAAGAACTTAAAGTTATAGCTAAAAGTAATACTATATTTGCATGATAAAATATGTATTGTTCTGTACCATTTTCTCCTTTTGATCACATAATTTGTGTTAATGTATCCCGCTTTTACACAACTGTAATCAACCTAACATTTGCTTTCATGACTGATGAAATTTGGCCAATGTATATTAGTTGGATTGGGTTAAATTTCGTTTAAATGACAAGGATGCATTTCAAGCTGCACTGGAAAACCTTCCTATTATTTTGTTATTATGTCTCCAGAACTGCATTGAGCTTAAATGCAACCATAAACCACACATAATTGACGTCAAAAATGTAGACTAGACAGTTAAATAAAAATGAAGAAATTTGGACTCAAACCGTTGATACACTTGCACATGCTGAAGGTGTTAAGGTATCAAAATATACAAATTTGAAATAGACAAATGTCACATCACCCATAGAACCAAGTTTCTTATTTCTGTTATTCAAATTATCAAAATAATATTATCAAGTTGTTTATATTCGCAAATGTGATCCGTTTCATCATAAACGATGTTCTGCAAGTAACAATTTATTTGCGTCCGGATAAACGCACATAAGAGGAACATATAACCCGTTTTCAACAACCCGACTTGATGCCAAAAAGAAGTCCCCTTGCATTGATGCATCTTAAATGTCCTCGTGTTATGTAATTCGTTGCTTTTCTTTTCTCTTATTTGTTTTGCTGAAAATGTACCCCACCCTGAGCCTCGTTGGTGTCATTGTGTGACGACGCCATGCTAAGACAATACGTGACATCGGGTTTAATACAGTGCCATGTCGTAAATGCATTGCATCGATTTGCTTGGTCTCCAAATGCTATTTTTGTGGGTTCATATGAAATGTGTAATGAATTACTCTTAAAGGTAGCATCAACAAAACAAAAAAATGTAATATACTTATGAAAATAAAAACAGGCGACATAGTATTTTTGGGAAGGCCAATATACAGTAAAATATATGTTGCAAAATCAAAAGGTATATGCACCATCAAATACGTTTAGTCAACAGCGTTCAACATACGACGTCAGTATCCTTATCATGTACTGATTTCAACACATTCACAAAACAAACTTATTTCGTTACAGGTTACACGTTTAATGTTATTTTACGCCTTATCCAATGTTATGTTATCAATGTCATTCAACCCCACACATATGTTATTTGGTCTAATGTCAATCAGTTATATCGAATAAAGATATATTTCTTTGGTTCTTTTACTCAAGGTGCACATTTAATGAAATGTATCCTAAGCGAATAAAATCAATGTGGTAATAAATTAGGTAAAAAGGTAATATATCAGCTGCTTAAAATGCAGAAATCTAGACTAAAAGGCATTTGTTTAAATAGTCATAACATCTTTTGTCAGATTAATTGTCATCTGATTAAAATGGACAAATTGCCTATGCTTTGTATTTACGTAGGCTACTTTATAAGCGAGAGTCAAAGTTGTTAAATATTATCATACTATTTTTCAACGATTATTGAGTGGAATTATATGGTTCGGGTCATACAAATAGCGATTTAGCGATCCATGTAACTCATGAAATAAACTCATTTTATATCATAACTAGCGATATAAATTGTTAAATTAATATTCATATTGCCAAATAATTTTAAAAAACTGAGCTTTGCACGTGCGTATAGCTTAAGCTTGTTCTTTTTACAAGGCCTGCTTGCAATCTAATGGTATTAATTTGGCCTTAAAACCTGCAGATTATGACCATGTGTGCTAAGTATAGGGACCCCTAAATGTGTCTTGACTTTTCTAGATTTACTAGAAGCATCAAAGCATTAGACACGTTACTCAATGTACACGAATAAATGGGATGTCCTGTGTTTTTCAGCGATCATTCGCCCGTTAAGGTGCCTTCTTGTTCCTACATGATTCTAGATTGAAACATTTTTCAATAGATCCGAAATCGCAAGACACCTTGGTGTGACATTTGATTCGAAGTTGAGCATGCAAAAGCATATTAATGAAGTAATTTACAAAGCTCTCAATAATCAAGCTCCTTCACATATTAGTGAATTATAAGTACTATATGTATCATGCCGAAAACACCGTTCTGCTGACCAATTTTAGTTACATGCGCCTAAATGTAACATTATGTATGGTGAACGTTAATGTTAAGGTTCAAAACTGTTTAACAAATTCATTTCACTAGTCAGCTCGTATCACTGGTATTATAATATTTAAGTTGTTTATACTTAACTTATTAATTTATTCATATCAGTTGTTATAGTATGTGTGCATTTTAAAAGGTATATTGTATACTTGTCATAACGTTCTCTTATTCAATTATGTATATGTATCTAAAATCAGTTTTATTAATATTAGTGTATGTGAGCATTTAATTAATTCATATTGTAAAGCGCTAAGTTGTTGGCGCTATATTAGAACCAGAAATGAATAATGAATATGCTTATCATAGATAAATAGATTCAAGTTACTTTGGGTACGATGTTAAAATATATTTTCTTCTTTTTATGCATAACAAATATTTGCGTACAATCGAATTATGCTACTACTTGACGCATTGCAGAAAAAAGGTTGATGACAGTTTATCAAAATAAACTGTAAAATATATCATTTTATGAAATCATCTTAGAAATCGACTTTTGATTTATTTATTCCTCGTTTTCTTTGATACTGGTGCAAAGCTGGGGCAAGGGTTTTCGCGACGCGTTGATTGATCTAGAGAGTGTTTCATTATGCATTTGATCACAACACAGATTAAGAAGCAACATGTTAAATACAACGCCAAATTATTGCAATTAAGGGACTGTGAGCAAACTTAAGAAAATGAATTTAAATATTATGAAATCAATATTTTCATTATCATGATTATTCCGAAGCCAGTTGACCCCTTGAATTATGTCACATATTTTATGAATCACTTTTTTATTGTCACTTGAGTTCTAACAATATTAACAATCGTATAATTTCAATGGGCAGCCCATGATATTTGGGTGTAAATAATGAACCGGAATATTCAATGGCAAGGGGTCAAACCAATTAAATCACAATCTAAAATAAACTTGATTTGATTTAAGATGTGATTGGCAATGTGAGAGTTTCAATATCAATTGTGTGATATAAGTCATATAGGCTTATTTATTATTGATAATAATTTGGTCTAGAATGTATTCTTAACTTGTTATTAGCTACCTTTATTAGGCATCTATCTGTAAAAGAAATAAACAAACGTTGAGTGCATAATCATGATATAGACATTGTTTATATTTTTATTGCAAATTGTTACAAATGCGACTTGACTTTAAGTTAAAATATATGTTTACTGAGCAGCCGCGCGGAGGTGCTATAAAAATACCCAAAAGGACGACGTGTTAATATAGCACCATAGAACATATGAAGGCGTTAGTCTAATGGTTAATGGTAATCAAACTCTTCTGTTTAAAAATACTGTATACAAATACATATAATATTCTTGAGGTTATTATTTACACAATTTACCAATGAACTTTAAGTTGGAATGTAAAAAAACCTAATGAAACAATAGATAATTTACAAAGAAATTTATTATGATTTGTCAATCAAACCGATGTATTTTAAAGGTTATAATTATTTTGAACTTTGAACATTATTATTTAAATTCTTAATACGATTTCGTCATATTATTTTTTAGAGTAACCGAAATCCCAATATCCTCTCATTTTGAATATATTGAAAACACAATTATATATTCAAATATCATGTAAAACCATTTTTGTTAATAGTCAGTTTCTATGAATTAAAATCGATACATATATTGTCGTGAATGCAAGATTTCATATCCTGTTAATTCTTTCTAAAATCAAATTGAATCATACCCTTACCCATAGGTTTGTTAATACAAAGCGAATTCGCAAACATACATAATTCGATTTTAGCAACCTCAATCATTCCATCACCCATTCCAGCGAGCCTAACGGTCCGAATTTCTTATTTCTAAGCACCGCTCTTGATCACTATTTGGTTTTCTTGGATACCAGTCTGACCAAGTGATTACCAAATTCGAGTACTGAGTAGGCGTGTGTGTGCTCCATATCTCTCTCAGCTGTCTCTCTCTCTCAGAGAGTCAAATTGATCTTATTGAAATGGTTTAGCCTTTCTATTTGATTAAGCAATTATCACAAAGGATAATTATCGAGTAATAATGCCATGTAAAATGCTTCAACCATGCAATTAAACACGCTTTATTACATGGTTACAGCATTTGGCGGGGCATTACCACCCGGTTATTATCTTTTGTGATAATGTCCGGGTGTGTAGTAATTGTATAAGTTTTGTTTAAAAAAAAGATGGCAATATCATTTCTGAAAGGTAAAACTGGATCTGCCGGGAATTAAACCCTAGCCGCTCGGGTGCCCTAACCATTTGAGCTAACTCGACTGATGCTTATGGGTTTCTTATCTACTCTATGCAACCTTTCCCCTATCCCTCCGGCCAATAACAATTCTGATTAGGACACTTAGGTTCTCATTCCTATTATTATAAAATTTGCAAGTGATTCCTTGATTGTTAGTGTCCTAGACTCACACGGGCTATATCCATTGTTTAGTGTTTAAAGGGGGTTTCTGGAAGTATCTATGAATTATTTATTTATATAACGTATACATTTCAATTTGATTACAAACACATAACAAACAGATTTAACATATTGTTGGTAATCGGGAGCGGTCAATCAGCTCCCTTGTAAGTGTGATCTTGCCCTCTTTAAAAATAGATACGCACATATGCATGATGTTCATTTTGTGTAGTTCGGATATTTAAAAATAAATGTGCACTCATATATCTTGTTCTGGTAAAACATATATGAATATGTAATTGACTTTCTTTGCCTGAAATACAGTTTTTAATTCAATAGGGTCATAACATATATCTCTTGGCTCACGGTTAAGCATTCAATATAGATATATCTATTTATATTCTGTCAATTGTTTTTTTTGTGGTATTTTGGTTATATCCATGATTGGATTAGGATGATTTAAAAACATCTGTGAACAGTGATGTAATTACACTGGCCCAATAGATGGTACGTAGATATACCTTCGAGTATCCATACAAGTATTGTTTTCATATTCGGTGTGTTGTAAACTATCGACCATAGGAAAAGTACACGTTTTAATCTCAAACATGTGATATATTCGTTAATTTTTAATAACGTACATATGTTTTTGCATTTTTAAGTTGTTTTCACCAACGTCATTAAATGTAAATTTCAACATGATGGTATAGTTTCATGACTATCACACAATGATCAATATGCGAACTGTAACAAGGGTTATAAGCCTTATTTCAAAGCAAGATACAGAATGGTATGCTTTGACAAAAATATGTTGCCTAACGGATATATCAGTTTTCAAAACCTTTTTTGCGTTGTCATAAATTGCACATAACCACCTCACAATCGCTCATACTTTGATGGAGATGATGATGAAGATGGTGACGATGGTGACGTTCTTGTTTCTGCTTTCAGAAATGATCAAATTTGAAGAAAAAAAATCGTTTTTACACGTATGAACCCCGAACTCCTTTAACCTATAGAATATGGTTCATTAAGTGCTATGTCTGATCAACACTGCTGTATGGGGTTGAGACACGGACCATCAGCATAATATCTCAGCAGCGCCTAGAAGCCTTTAAAATGCGGACACTGAAACGAATGTTAAGCATGAGCTGAACAAGATGTGTAACAAACGATTTGTAGGAACTAGTATATAATTGTTCGACACCGTTCGAATACGGACACTATCGCTTTTAAGGCAAATTATGAGACACGATTCTCTGCAGCGCGATCTGATCGAGGGCTTGGATGTGGGCTAACAAGGAATAGAGTGACCAAGAATACAGTGGAGCGACAACATCATTAAATGGATTGGTCTCACCCTTGTTTTAGACAGGGAAAGATGGAGATCCATGGCAGACAACGTCATTCGTCAACGTAGGGTAAAGATAATTTCAATATTGTATTTGAAACATTAATTTGTATTTTAAAATATGACATTTAAAGATTGTGGCAATGAAGACAATACTGACAATTTGCATAGCTATTATCCGTATCACTCCATACGATATACATAGTGATACTTTATGATATGTTTATTCATGTTTCGTTTCGAACATATAAGATTTATTGACAGATGTACCGGTAAGCATAGCGACAACGTTTCTTAAGCCACTCAGGCGAATTTATAACAACCAAAACATTGGTAAGATATTTATTTAAATATACTATTATGTGCGCATTCAGGTCATATATAAGACGATTACTGAAACAATATTAAATTGCAAACGTTTGAGCACTTAATATCATGCGTTATTTTCAATTAACTTTGAAATAAGGATATTTCTCTATATTAAAACATGCATGCTGATTATGATTCTATGAATAGCTGTAATTCGTAAAAATATGCTAAGATTACACTATGAATAAAATGTTTCTGATATTTAAAACGGATATTGCTATATTATCGTATATTATATATAGTTCCATCAGGGAATTAGTGGCATTATATGGACAGCAGATACCCATTGAACTGTGCCGATTTATCGTAACCATAGAGCTGCCCACCCGATTTCTGACACTCAATCCATACCTCATCTCCAGCCATACACTCAATCAAAACAAACGCACTCGCATGATTATACCAGGACTCATCATTAGAAGCCATAGCGCGAGAAATCGCATCACCTTCATGCATAATATATGCAGTCATATCAGTTTCATGCGCATTGAAGCTAACTGTAAACATATATATGCCGTTATAAGGACAGGTAAATGTGCTTGTAGAGGGATCATAATGGTTTCCAAAATTGCTTAGAATGTTCGAAAATTCAATGGTGTCGCCCTCTTGGTAATTCCCTGTACCGTCGGGATGATAAGCTGTGAAACCAACTACTGAGCTCTCTGAAAGGATAAACACCTTTATTATAAGAATAGTTGGTCAATAAATAAGTATATTAAGTCGAGGTCAATTTATCTTTAATCTCTATCAAATCGATCCTTCATCTTATGTAGTGTTTACGTTTTCATTATAACATATGAAACTATACAATCAATACAAAAGGGAATTAGCGAAACTAAGATGGAATGGAAATATTTTATGTTTCAATTGTGAAAAAAAGCATATGTTTTACTTGACGAAAACATAAGTGAACATTACCTTTCAAAACGGCATCATATCCGTCGAATTTCTTTTCAACTACAAGTAACCTTTCATTAACTTCCTTAAAAGTGCTTTTCATTCCTCGGACTTCATCAATTTCCATCTGAAGCTTTTGTTTCATGTGAATCATTTCCTCTTTCATGGTTCTCCATTGTAATATTTCTTCATTCACACTTGCATGACACGCATTGTCCACCTGTTTAAATATTTGACCAATTAAACTTAATCAGACCTACACAAGGCAATTAATAAATTCAATAATAAACCTGGTTTTGAAAAATATAAATACTAATTAACTACATCAAATACTACGACACAAAACAAACCAAACCATTTCAAAACAAACACGCGCAAAATACAAGTAAAATATTAGTAAATTTACTTTCTCCGATGAAGCCAGTACTATCAAACAAACCAGCAATGATATAAATATTGTCATGTTGAAAAGGAAATGTATATCCATCAAACGCGTGATTTACGCTTTTTATAGTGTTGTAGTCAATTTTGGCAACTTATTGCAAAATAGGAATGGGGCGAGAAAAAGACTAACCTTGATTTATATTATAACTCAAAGCGTGCGTCGATCTCTATCAGCTGAATATCAGTTGCATATAGATTATAATCACACATATATCTCCTCTATCTATCTACTACATTGTCAGTATAAGTAGTTATATTATCTGATCATAATTCATATCTTATCGCATAAAGTGATGACGTTGATGTTAAGGTCATATGAAGGCTTCTTTGCATATCTTATGATAACATGACCCAAATATTATACAACCGATGGTTGATCGAAATCTGTTATCTTATCATATGTTCTCGACAAAAATTGAGTTTTGTCGAGAAGATGTAGTCTTGTCATTTACTATGTAAAAAAAAACAATAATTTTAATTGCAAATCTCAATAAAATATTTTGCTTTGAACAATTATAACCTTTATGCACAAACCCGTGATATATGACAAGGGCATATATTATAAATTAGTAAAACCGTAACATCAGATTAAGTCAAATTTGAATTATCTTGTCAAAATCTTTATTTATCATGCTGCATTATCAGTCTTTCACATCTATTCACGATCCAAATATCAAGAAGAATAGTGCATTAAACAATAGTTTATTCATTGCGCAACGTTTGTTGTATGCTTCGTCTTTCACAGCTACTCGCTGTCCAAATATAGGTCAATAAGAATAATACATTGACTGTTATTATAACACTGTTTTAAATATGGTGTATATATAACTATAGACTAGTTGGGAATACAATCAGAGGTCTACGTCTGAACTGGAACTATATTAAAACTAGGTGCATTATCAGTTGTCGTTTTAATATTAAATAGGCAAATACAGATAAAAGATATGTGAAGACATGTAAACTCCATGAACTATACACCTTGATTTTAAAACAATGTCCAATACAATATATCACAACATACCACATCTAGCTAGTCACTAGAACATTATCACAGCAAACACTTAAAGAATATAAAACAAACTCAAATGACAATGAGACTTAGAGTGTGGAATTCCGTATCAAACTAATTTTCCAATCTGAATTCCAACATCTATAGCAATGATAGTTATTCGAATTGAAAAATAGTTATTATTTTCATTGGTTTATAGTAAACTTAATAGTAAATTATATTTACAAATGCGAATATAAGTGGAATTCATTTAGTGATATTGGACTTTTAAAATATCAAATCTTCTCTGAAATTAAATAATGACATATAATATGGGTTAATCATGTTAAACATTTAACGACCGTAAATGGTTTGAATATTGGTTTCAAGATTGTATTATATGTGGTCACAACCCTTTTGTAACAACGTTACAGTTTTGTGAAGATATGCTTATGACACCCTCTTGAAGTTAAGAATGATAAGATGCGACTGGTATATCTCATTAAGATCATTTGACGACATGTATGTGGCAAGGCGTTTTCTATTGTCTTTTTCCATTGGGTTTGAGACATATGGTATATTAGACACCTTACTAAAGTCTTCAGTTTATTTCAATCTAACTTTGATATTTTGATCAGCAAACCGAAGATTGCCGTGTTCGGAGATGTAGGATAATTCGATATTGATTAAATCCATGTTATAAAGCAGAAGAGCAAGCAGGCATTGTTTTAGAAGATTAGTCGGTACATGATAAAGTAGACATGATGAATTACTTGACGCTTTTATTAATAATTTTTATTTCACTTTTCGTACAGGGCTCATAGCTGGACAAGCGTGATTGCCATTAAATTTCCGTGAACCGGTTCAAAAAGTTCACAAAGCGTGATTTATAAACTCTCCGAAAGCAGAGTCTAGATCGTCTCGAATATATGAATTTCATCGACAAAATAGGTATTTAAAAAGCTCTGTGAGTTGGCTCTCCGATTCATGCTCTTGGGGGTAGGTCATAATTTCGATTGTTACACAAATAAACGTTCAAAACGAGCTTCTTTTGATCATCCCACATTTTTCAATTTCATTTTCATAATTAGTCTCCTTGGCAGCTGTTCTTACGTCTATGAAACTATTTATTTAGAAAATAAACTCGGATTGTGTTTCTCTTACCTGGTATCAAAGGGATGCTTGGTTCACTGATCCCTTAATGTAGTTAGCAAATGACTTTGTCAATGCCTTTCGCTTTGTTCTCAGCTTTCTTTCGGATTTGTGTTTTTTTAGAGAGTCACCTTTGTCTTTTTAAGAGGAGCGTGTTCTATCTATCCATCGCATCGTGAACATCTTCATCCAATATCGGAGCCCCGGCCTCAGATATATCACTGTTGAAGTCACTCACATTTTTATTTTTTTGTGTTCCTTTATGTTATTTCCTTTACTTCACTACAAGGTTTTAACAAGGCAGTTTGCGTTTATTGAATAATGATCAGAAATCAATTATCATATTTCGTGTTTTACCATGATTTTATCCTGAGCTTTTGTTATGAGAAAGTCTATTGTGTGGTCATGGCTATGAGTTTGACATTCAATATATTGAATAAGGTCAAAATACATTAGATATAGAAATTCTCGTTCGATATTGTCAAGGTCATCACAATGTATATTGAAATCGCCAAAGATGCATATTTTCAGGTCCTACAGCTAAGTGTTCGATTACCTTAATAAAAAAGGTTTGAATTGATTTAAACCATTGCTTGCCGAGGTCGAGGGGAGGGGCGGTAAATCAAGGAGTACCGTGTAAAAGCACGATTTTGATTGCTTGGAATAACAATATGCACAACACTTTCACATTTGAGATCTTTAATTACACCTACCCCCTCGACCGTCTTTTTCATTGGCTCGCCTTTTGTGAAAGAAGGAATATATATTTGAGATTGCCTTCATTAGGTGTACTTCATACACACTTGAGCGATCACGTTTCAGTTAAAATACCATCATACTTTTGTTATCACTTATGATATCCGAAATGTGATCCGTTTTGTGCCTAATATGTTGACAACTGACCAGTGCTATCGTCAAATTATCTTTATTTGCGATATGATAATTGCATGCTACTTATATCAAATTTCGTTTATCGTTTACCATGTCATTTCCCAATATAAAATTTTCAGCATTTGATGTAACCTCAATTGAATTCCTAGTCCCTTTCGAAATATTAGTTTAGATAAAAGCTGAGCCCTAGTTGTTATCTGCCTGGTCATCCGCTTACTTATACTCCAACGGGTACCAAGATTTGATTAAAAAGACAGAGATTCTAAGTATAATCCGTACATTTATTGATACACATTGAATGGCTTATATATTGAAAATATGTTTAAAAATAAAAATATATATTAATCACATATTTTGCGATATAGAAGAGCTTTTATGATTATTTGTTTTGAATATTTTAAGTAAAATGCATCTTTAACATGAAAAAAAGCATATACTATTCATTATCATGTAATATATGTCTACTGTCATTTACATACCCAACAATCTCAATGTTGATATAATAAGATTATCAACAATTAAATAATCAACGTAACATTTCGATGTTGGATGAACGTCTAACGAAATGTTTGACCCTCAAGGAAATTTGGTTCGATTTTTTCTCTTCGTCCACATCCAACAAGGACGTTAGACCGACTTCTTTACATACTCTATATTTATCATTTTTCATGAATTTGTATGTTTACTTTTTCGGTTAGCTCAATTAGATTTTTTCTCTGTTTACAGTTCATCCCCATATTTATCATAAACATGGCCTCATTTTGTTTAATGTTCAAAAATACCCGCCCAATGATATCTCCAAATAAACATAAGTGATCATTCACGCACCAACCAGGAAACCAATTCGCTTGCAACTATGTATCAACACATTTTAGACTGTTTGCCCTTAATGTATTGCCCGACAGAAATGTCCGACCAATGATTGACATGACAACATAAATAATCATGAGCGCAACACTTGAAAACACCAAAAGATACATGAGCCATTGTGGACCAATGTTTTCAAACATAAACCCACACGCATATACATAAATGGATGAACCAATACTGGCACCACATACCAATA
The DNA here is from genome assembly GCA_001703475.1 of Hydroides elegans. NCBI lineage: Eukaryota > Metazoa > Annelida > Polychaeta > Sabellida > Serpulidae > Hydroides > Hydroides elegans. The sequence continues at coordinate 6,472 of LQRL01009860.1, read as the reverse complement.
TCATAGTACTCATCGAATTAACATCAATGTGCATATTTGCCCAGACCATCCCGGCAGGATACAGAGGGGAGATTAAGCACCCATACAAACCAGTAAGCACCCATAGAACATTTGAGAATGAACTGCCAAATATACACAGACAGAGTGAAGTAATGACCAATAATATGATATTACAAAAGATAATCTTAGATGTAGATATCCAAATTTCTAAAACGGCACATATGAATCGACCAGCCATATGTGAAAACCAAAATATCGATGTAAGGGCCGCAGCACTATTTTTGTCAAAACCTATTTCCATTTCAATGGCGTATGAATATATGAAATTTCCATATATGACTTCCCCTCCAACTGCTTGAAGAAAATATAGGAAAAGTAAATCCAAAAGTAAAAATCCATAACAAGGGTGGTTTGATGCACAAACCCTTGGTGAGAATAGTTTCTTAAACGGAACAGATTTGTAAAAATCAGAAAATCCTAATGGTTTACCTTTTAATTGAAACGCAATCATGACTATAGAGAAAACAAAAGGTTAATAGCTGCCAAAATAGTATATGGAAAAAGCAATCGTTCATTAGGTACATCAATGGATGCTTCATATTTGTTTCTTTCGAAATAATAAATAACTGGTAAAGTGACTTCATCCGCGAAAATGGTTCTATTGGAAGACGATAATGCGATTTCTTCTTTGTCAGAACTGACTTCAGATATAAACGGTCGCGCCAATTGTGGAGCTAGAAATCCGCCAATTCCATATCCAAGATGCATTATATACACAGGTGGTCCTGAGGATGTTCCCCAAAGATGAAGCACAAGTGTATTCACACCTAGTTTAAAAACAATAAGTGTGACATATAACTATTTATTATGATGATAAAGGAAGTATGTGTTGAAAATATTTGTTTGCTATATGTGTGTTCATAATATGATATATAAAGTATATATTTAAAATTGATAATGTAGCAGCAAAATCAATGACCAGTAAATATCAGGGACCTTCATTTGGAATACCCAAAATATTCAACAAGTTCACGTTTTTGTACCTATTTGAGCTAAGACAATACATAAATATCGTGTCTTTTGGTAATACCGACATCACAGTAAGACTCAGAGAGTTGTTGATACCTGCAGATAATCCATATGCAAAATAACATAGTGTTAGTTGCCATAAGGTAGAAGTCTAGGGTAACAAGGCTAGACCTTTGAAATATGATAAACATAATATATTATTGAATGATTTTATTATAATTCCTTGCTAACAATAATATTGTTAAGGATGAAAATAATAATGGCAAATATAAACAATTATAGGAACGCTTTTGGTTAAGTATTATTGACGAATAAACATATGAAGCATTGAACATTTTAAGCATTGTCTGAAATATAACACCAGTACTGATCAAAGGTGCCGACTGAAACCAATAAAAATAATTGAACACGGAGGTTACATGCTGCAAAACAGTTTGTTCATTGATAAAACTACTTGTAGTATCCTTTTATATATGATATATGTGTGTACCATTTGCCCCAATGTAAACACAATCAAATTTGAATTTCGTTTACATATCTATTAAGGGTTTCAAATTCTATAAACTAAAGCTGTTAGCTTACCTGTCGAAAAAATCAGCGTTGATATTCCTACCATCATTTCGGCATATTTATAAAACAGTGCAAAGCATACCCCTCCGATCAAAGATCCAACGAAAAAACCGACGCTGATTCCAGTGAGAGCGCGTGATATTTGTTCGTAATTGATTGACATGTGTGACATCAAGTCTGGCAAACATGGGCCATTTATCCCGAATGAAAGACCCTGATAAGTAAAGTGACAGCGTTAAAGAGAAATAATTAAAGATAGACAATACCTTGACTCTTTCTCGAGAGTGATACATATATGTCACTTAAAGCACATATATCACTAAATGAAATGTATAATTACCATTGAAATCCAAAGTCCGGTGAATGTGATTTGCTTGATGACTTTGTATGCGAGAAAACGCCGTTGAGTATTAGATTCTCCAATATGATTTACAACCTCAACGTGTTGGTCAATATTCATCTCACTGAGAGAATGTCTATTTGAGCTTTTATCCATATTCGGGATACGTGATATCACTATATTCACCAAATGTTATTGCATTCTCTTATTGAAATGAATCATGCAGATGTATCTAAATAATTACCAATGTTCAAAATCAGAGCATATGTATGCCGATTGTTTAAACGAAGTGAAAATCCTCATATATCTCAATATTCAACTATGCCCGTATTGAATTAAGCATCTGTAAGTATACAGATTGCTTTTATTGTGTATGACATCCAATAAGGTCACACTAAGTACCTTGTAATGCAAACATAAATATAAGGTCAAATACACCACTTATAACACACCACTCATGGATGCACGCTACAACTGTTGCTAATTTGATCTTATAAACTTCATATATGTAGCAATATATACTCGACAACAAAATAAAAGTCTGGTCAATAAAGCTTAATTTGTGATTGTTGTAACAAAAGTGGTACACATCAAATACAGATTGGTTTGTTACAGTTATGTCAGTTATAGGTGGCAAATCAATCAATTGTGAATCCGTTTGACATTTATCTCGTTTTTTTATCAAAAGGCTAGCAAACATAAATTTCGATCATTATTCAATATGTATCGAAATTATAGAAAAATCGCTTAGCTTAATAACACCAAAAATGTGTAAAATCATTCATTTCTATGTGACGTGCGTCGCAACGATCATGGAAACATGTTATAAAACGAATCTTAGAAGCGCAATCACTTCGCCAAAACGGTATTATATTGAGATAATTCGCTGGCTCTTAACACTGTTAATCAAACTTAGGATTTCATTTGATGCATAGACTAGCTGTAATTCTCGAATAAAAAACAGTGGAAAATATAATTGCAGCATTAAACAACCAATGAAGGCAGCATATGACATAACCAGAGAGGTTTTTTAAAAAGATTGTCCTTAAACTGGTACTTCTTGTGCCCTGGTTCGGGTCATTTGCGAAATGATTTAATTAACGCTACTGGCTTAAATTAATGAATATGCAGTTAAATAATCCGAATATACCCATCACCTGTGTCAATTCTGGTATATTTTGGTATATAATTGATAGAAGTTTACCGAATACATTTATAGTTAAAATAATTTGAGAAACCAGGCATTTCTTTGTTTGTTGAGTATATCATGGTTTAATCCAGAATAATATCATTGTTTATTTGCATTTGAAAATAATGCATTTTTAATTATTGCTATTTTCAATATAATTTAGCAATACAGTATATATCTATTTATGTACAACTTGATATTCGGGAGATTAGAATTGTACTATTCAATGTTTTGAACATTGTGTATGTATTGTTGTTGTATGCATATTGCATTGTTTTAAAACCAGTTTTGATTTGAAGTGATAAAATGTGGTAAAAAAATCAAATTTCATGTTTGAGTCTACATTCACAAATATATTTTTTTGTTGCTAAAATACTTAAGATCATATAAAACAAATATGCATTAAGTATGTTAAATTATTTCTGAAAATTTTGTTTTATTTGGTAATATTTGGTCATTATGAGAGAACCGATCGTGTTGTGTTATAACTTCGTTAACTACTCTATTGTGACTCTATTAAACAATATATCCTAGTAAAAACTAGATCATATTAATAATGTATACGTTTTCGACATCATTGTTTCTAACATAAAGTTTCTGACATAAAGTTTATTATAACATGATTTGCTTGTTAAACAAAATACTTATGTAAAATATGCTTAACACTATTTCTAACAAATCACGCGATTACATCAGCTCATCGTAATATACTCTTTCATTTGACATAAGAAAATAACATACATATGGATATTTTACATGTAAATTAGTCGACATATATTATAGTTTACATTTTATCAAAACCATTGTATGCACATACAGGTTTTTATAGCTAGTTATATACCACATTTATGCCATATGCACGTATAAGCGTTTTAAACAATCTGAGTATTGTACAATTAACCACCTTAATATTGAAGCTTTGGAAGCAAACGTAGTGGTTAATTTTATATACGCTTTTGACATGATATCTCGTAAAAATGTAAGCTAAAACAAAAAATATGCCGAAAGATTGTTCAAAGCTTGTTACAAAATATAATGTTTTTTTTTCTATGTTCATAACAACTATCTTTATCCTTTAGCAGGAACCGTCATTTCAAATGGATTTTTCTCCCCCAATAAAGTGTCGGTATTTTCATTCTCATCTTTTTCTTGCTTTTTAATTTTCAAAAATGCTCGACCAATGATGGACAAGAAAACAAAAATGACCATAAGTGCAACACTTGAAAACACCAAAAGATACATTAGCCATTGCGGACCAAAGTTCTCAAACATAAATCCACATGCATACACATAAATGGATAAACCTATACTGGAACCAAGTACCAGTACCATTGTGCTCATTGAGTTAACATCAAGGTGCATTCCTGCCCAAACCATCCCGGCAGGGTAAAGCGGGGAAATTAAGCCCCCGTAACAACCAGTTAGGACCCACAATACAGTTGAAACAGAACTTCCAAACATACATAGACCTATTGATGTAATTATCAATAATGCGATATCCCCAAAAAGTATTATGGATGTTGGTATACATATCTCGAGAATAGCACCAATTAGCCTACCCGCCATATGAGAAAACCAAAATACTGAGGTTAAAGTCGCCGCACTATTTTTGTCAAAACCTACTTCCGTTTCAATTGCGTATGAATATATGAAATTGCCATACATTATTTCTCCACCAACTGCTTGGACGAAATGGAGGAAAAGTAGACCCAGGAGTATTAATCCATAGCAGGGATGGCTTGACGCGCACACCTTTGGTGAAAACAATTTCCTCAGTGGAACTCTTTTGTGAAAATTTGGAAATCCTTTGGGTTTTCCTTTGATATGAAACATGAGCATAGCAAAAGAGAAAAATAAGCTTATTGCTGCCAAAATACTATAAGGAAAGAGCAAATGTTCATTAAACAAATCATTCGGTGGTTTTGATGTGGTACTATTTATCGAGTATGCAGCAGGTACTGCATCTCCAGAAATAGCATTATCGGCACTAGCTGTTGTGTTTGACATCATTGTGATGTCATCATTTTCTGTGGTGACATCAGAGATAAAGGGGCGAGCTATTTGAGGAGCTAGAAATCCACCAATGCCGAATCCTAGATGCATGAGATACATAGGTGGACCGGAGGCTTTACCCCAGAGATGTAAAACCAGTGTATTTACCCCTAAAATAGAATTCAACATATTAACATACTTATACATAAATACAGATACTGTTTATAGTCAACGTTTCTAAAGTACGTTTGTTTGACTGATACATGAACAATCAGTGAAATTCGAATATGTGTAGCAAATATTTATTCGCATCAACAAATACTGTTTAAAGGCTTCAGAAATATCAAACAGTTACTGCAGTAAAGTGTAAATGGTTGTGTGTTGCCGTTTATCAATTTATATTCGACACATTTATGTTTCGTATTTTTCGATAAAACCCAAACAGATCCCATCACATTTCAAAAACATATAAATTTTCATGTATAAACATGCATGTATGTTTTATATTTCAGCGACAATAAGGATGTTAAAAGCTAATTGATATAATCTTATCTACAATTAATACCAGGTATTTGTATCTAGAGATACAAAACCACTTTTATGACTTTTTTCTATCGATGTTTCATATATTTCATTTATGCTTTATTTGACATTTTAACCAAGTCTCTTATCATTTTATAAAAATTACATCCGAATACATCTGTCACTCTTTATAAAGGGGACCTCTAATTCAAAATAGTGTTACACAACTATATCTGTATTTCTTAGAAACGCACTATAGTGCATACAAAATCTTTTCAATAACCCATCAATCACATACGATAGAACAATAAACATAGTAAAGGACTGGTTATTGTGTCTGTTGCTAAACAAAAGGCTTCTAAATGATATGCACTGGCGTTCTGATGCAATCTCGATGTTTTAAGAACTGGTCTTTTTATATATGTTTTCTAGATAAATACGTTAAAAGTTAAAATAGTAGAGCTGTGTCTTTTGGACGTGTAACTGGTAGAGTGACATATATATGAAAGTTGTATATTATATAACCATATTTTATAATCTTACCCGAGTTGTTAATTCCTCCCGATAATCCGACCGAGAAGAAACAAAGTGTCAGTTGCCAAAGACTCGAAGTCCAGGGTATGAGAGCTAAACCTTAAGTAAAATAAGTTAACCTCATTAAACATAACGACATGAGGGCATTGTTATAACTCGAGCTAATATATGTTCATATACATCTCGATGGAAGAAAATATGTTATTCAAATATGCTAGCTCAGTATTTCATGTTTGGAATCAACTCCTAGATATATGTGTTTTTTTTCTAGTAATCATGATATACTGGTATATCTA
>LQRL01009852.1:7821-32108 GCA_001703475.1 Hydroides elegans | reverse complement strand
TGCTCTGGCCCATCGCCCCCCCCCCTCCGATCGAACCAGAGACTAAAGAGCTGAGCCAGTGCAAGATGTATGCTGGAAATGGAACAGGGAAGGAGGTGGCGTGTCAGCATGGCTATGAGTATTATGGCGATGTGGGAGCAACCATCGTGTCACAGGTATGGTCGAATACTGACTTAACCGAATTGGTTGGAATCCATGTTCCCTATTTGTGTGAAATCATAGATTTTAATGAGAGCTTACTCAAAACTCACCACTTGAAAGTTAATAAAGATATACACTCATTCAAAGAGGTTTTGATATCCAGAAATGATAGTGCGGTCACCGACATGTTTGTTGGTCACAAACCAGGGTTATAAGCTAGTCCATATAACGGTACCGAAGAAAATGCATATGGGCTTGTTCACACGGGAAGCTACACGCGACATATTTAATAATTATGTTATTTATAAAACTAGCGACAGAGCATCGCTAGTTTTATAAAGAACAAATGAGTTTATTGTCGCGTGTCGCTTCCCGCGTGAACAAGCCCTATAGGATTTGTTATCCTGCCATTTCTCAGAGATCTTAAAACATGTTTGTATTGTTTTGTTTTGTACATTTAGTGGGACCTTGTATGCGGTCAGGAGTACCTCGTCGAGACATCGCAAACCGTAATGGTGATCGGTGTCATGATCGGAGCGATGGTCTTCACGACGCTGAGTGACGCATTCGGAAGGAAACCAGTGTTTTTATTCAGGTTTGTGATGGTGTAGAAAATGGGAGGTTTGATAATCAAGAACTGGCTTGACCGCGAGCTTCATAACTGAACAACAGCGGTCATGTTTTCACCACGCTCTCAGATGCATTTAGAAGTAAACAAGACTTAGTGTTCTTATTCATGTTGGTCATTGATCAAGGCACATGGACTGAGGGAAAAAAATAGAAAAATGCATTTAAGTTATTTTGAGCAACGCGAGCGTTTGAGCAACTATAGCCATGAATGTTGCTGAGTGTCAATGGCGGATAGATGACATAGCTCTATGAATGATTGAATATGCCTAAATATTTGCGTTGATTTTTTTTAATATTGTTTGTTTGAGAAACACATATGCGTTCGACATGAACTCATTTTATAACCGTTGCGATGGCTGAGCACTGTTGGGATATCTTGTGGATGAGCGATTTCATGGGAACTGTTATAACATTCGAATAAAATGGATACAAGTTATATCTCATGACGCATATTAGAATAAATAAGGATTTTAATGTAACCGTTTTTTGTCCGTTGGGTACCGTCACATTTGAGTTTAAACGGGTAAAGGCTTGGCATAAAAGGAAATGAATATTTCTAATAGGTCCCATTGCTCAACGGTTTGGTTTTACCAATCCCACAGACCTGCTTACAAAAATAACAAGAATGTTAAGAAAAACATAGACCCCAGGTGTAACACTTACTTTAACAAGTTTCGTCTTAATTTTTGTAACGAAATGGTCGCAATAAAATCATTTTTTCCCCGATTTTTGTTCATCAAATATTCATTAACAACTCATATTACTTGTTGCAAAAAAAATGAACTTTCCTAAGAAAAAGATGACGAAACGGTGACGAAGTTTTATTAAAACAATGTGTCCCTGAAGAGCCACATGATTGAGCATTTTGCGACTTCACCCTTTGACTCAGTTGCTCAATTATACAAGACTCACTTGGCCACTGAAGTTTTTCTTGTTCATAATTTGTAATATCTGAATATCGCTCCATTTGATCTTGAGTTTTTCATTTCACTCATCTCGGGATGAAGCACCTGTTTATGAAGGCTTCAGAATAGATGAGGGATTTCATGCATAAAGATGTTTACTCTTTAAAACATAAATATGGAGGGTTTAATGTGTTGTGGTACATCCGATCCAAGTTTTGTTTTAATCCAGTACCGTTTGAAATCAATAATTATTCGAAGAAGAGTAGTAGAAAAAAAAAGAAAAGTCCGGTTTCAGGGGGCCAATACACACATTTGTTTTTGAATTATAACTTTTCCGTGTTTTTTTGTTTTTTTTTTTGCATGCAAGCTTTCAGACGTATCAGTTGTACATGTATATTTAGACCTTGAGGTGATCAGTCTTGAGTATTGAGATGTTCTATCTTTGAATTTCTCTTTTTCTTTAGTGAATGGGCGATGGTTGTCGTGGGAGTTGCGACCGCTTTCTGCGACAACTACTATGTATTCGCGGCACTTCGATTCTGTGCAGGCGCGCTGCAGCAGGTTGGTTGGTGAAAGCATTATTATAAAATATGAATTTAAAAAACGTCAACCTCAGTTATAATACAGTGGCGCGCAGTCCTAACTTCTCGACTTCTCAAACGTTTAGCGTATAGCGTTTAAAGTTTAAGGGTTTAGCGTTTGTGCGTTTAGCGTTTAGCGTGTGTGCTTTTAACGTTTAGGGTTTAGCGTTTGTGCATTTAACGTTTAGCGTTTAGCGTTTGATAAAAGGGACTCAGTGAAACTTTATTTGACCTTTATATATAACCCATGTGATATGCAATTCGGTTGTTTTCTTTATGAAAATTATTTGATATGGTTCATTTCCCAAATATGTGTCTATGACTTTGTATAAGGCATTCTAGAGGTTATGGTAACCACTCAAATTGATGTCCTTTATAAACACCTCACTATGGTTTAACGTTTAGTGTGTAACGTTTAACGTTTGTGCGTTTAGCGTTTAGCGTTTTAGGGTTAATCGTTAAGCGTTTATGCGTTTAACGTTTAGCGTTTAGCGTTTGCCGCGAGAAGTCATTTTGAACGCTTTGCAGTGTTTATCATAGTCATCTTGAACGCGATTTAACCGTACTAGCGTTATAACATTTACTTTCTGATTTGATTCAATATGATGGTCAATATGAATTGATGCATTATTAATCCAATGTGCATCACATGCTTTATGAAATGCCCTTGATTGAGATGCTTGTTTCTATGGCTTTTGCCTTTTATGCATTTTACTTCCAAAAGACTATGACACATTAGATATATAAATAATAGTACAAATATATAACTATGTACTTAAGGTGCGTATTATCTACGATACTTATCCTGAAATTGCCTCATGAAATGCCATATGAAAACGCGTCAAGTACGGAGGTATGTCCAAGGACTGGAACTGTTCGAATGGGTTCAAACTGTTCAAACGTTCAAAAGTTGAAATATGCATATATGATATAATAATGATAACTTAGATTTCATTTATGGAGAGCTATTTACTTAAGATAAGATATTTCCACATTATTGTGATATGGCGTTCAAACTGTTCAAACGTTCAAAGTTGAAATATGCATATATGATATAATAATGATATCTTAGATTTCATTTATGGAGAGCTATTTACTTAAGTTAAGATATTTCCACATTATTGTAATATGGCGTTCAAACCGTTCAAACGTTCAACGTTGAAATATGCATATATGATATAATAATGATATCTGAGATTTCATTTATGGAGAGCTATTTACTTAAGTTTAGATATTTCCACATTATTGTGATATGGCGTTCAAACCGTTCAAACGTTCAAAGTTACTGCTTCAAAAATCAAAGAACTTTGACATGTAAGAAAGCAGGTAGCTGTACAAGTGAATAAGAAGGGACATAAAATATATACGAAGACACGTTCAAACTGTTCAAAGGTTCAAACTTGTATTTTATAATGAAATAAAGATTTTATGAATAAATATTTTCCCAGAAAACACCAATCAAACTATGAAAATGATTAAAAATTACAAAATAATGAAAATAATGCAATAAATATAACAATGATAAGATTTATCTACCGCAACTTTAATAAAATATATGACAAAGTCGACAAATAACGATTATTGGAAAACCATAGCGACGTAAAATACGTAATAAATTTATGCAATTATTATTACGTAAATTTATTATTACGCAATTGAAGGGCTCCGTGCAACAATGTGTTTAGTCTGAAATTGACGTTTTAAGAAAAGAGGCAGTGAATGTTTTTAAATTGGTCAGTTATATAAGAATTGGCAAGTAGCCAAATGATTATATAATCATGACCGCATTGATTATTTGGAATAACTCAAGTATATAACATGGATCAGTTAATACTTGGCACTTTGCCATATATTTTAGCGAAACATGTTAAGTCGACTTAACACATTGTTGCACGGAGCCCTTCAATTGTTATTACGTTTAATAATAGGTTATTAACAGAATTGTCAAAATGCTTTAGGTGTTTCATGATGATGCTCGTCATCTAGGAAAATATATTCGTACCGAAGACTGGATAGATCATTATATGTTACTTTTAACCTAAATCTATTTGAAAATATGAATTATTAAAAGTAAAACTGTAGTAGGCTTAAAAACATTTTAACTTTGAACGTTTGAACGTTTTGAACGCTATCAAATTCCTGGATCTCAACTTTCCAAGATTGAAAGAATACTTGCATGGCCTTGACATCGTTAGCTTATTCAACTTTGAACGTTTGAACAGTTTGAACCCATTCGAACATTACCAATCCTTGGACATGAATGAAGAGCACTTCACGAGCTGTTCCCCAAAAAAGGTGTTCCCCACCAAATTCCAGCTGGCTTGGAAATTTCGAGGAAATTCATTCTAGCTTGGAGATTTTTGCAGATTGAGGAACACCTTTTTGGATCATTTCCTAATTTTCGTAATAAATATTGATAATAATAATTTCAAAATTAATCAAAACTGCATGCAATTGTATAATGAACTGTTATTTACAATATATGATAGGTAATCTAGTTATATTCAACATTTCAATTTTTGCAAAAGGTGCTCCTTTTCTGTTCCAAGCTGGCTAGAAAAGGAAAAAGAGCCCAGCTGGCTTGGAAAAAAGGAACACCTTTTTACAAAATTTGAATGTTCAAAAACCATTAATTTGTTGTTATTCATACTTATAATGTTGTTTTAAGGGGATTTAACAACTTTTTGAAAAATGTGTCGTGGGGTGCCCTTCATGAATGCAAGTACGATAGTGGTGGTCACTTTTTATTACACAGGGCATCATCCTGACCGGTTTCGTCCTCGCCTGCGAGCTCTTCCCGGCCTCTCAACGCACCTTCGCAGGAACCGCCATCCAGGACTTTTGGGCTTTCGCCATGTGCTTATTGGCGCTCTTCGCCTACTTGGTGCGAAACTGGGTGCATTTGGAGTTGCTGATCACGCTGCCGGGGCTGCTCACCATCTCATTCTACTGGTAAGGCGCCATGTCCATTAAAATCTACTCAGTAGTTCCCCAAAGTGTTTTTATAGAATCAATTGTGTATACGAGATCTTGAAGGGGCTTGGATAAGGTATGGGTCGGATTGGAGGGTTGTTGAATGGAAGAACATTATTAAAGATGCAAAGACACAGAGATTTCTAAAAATTTATCTTAAACACTTTTCATCGAAATTTAAAGCATCAAAGCATGAATTTACAAGAAAATATTAACGTAAAATTCATGAATCAATTTATTTTTAAGAATACTTAAAATCAAACATAGAAAGCTCATCGATTAAAAATTCAATTTATACACAGGTTACTACCAGAGTCGATTCCGTGGCTGATGGCCAACAACAAGAAGAAAGAAGCAGAAGAGATTCTCCATAGAGCTGCGAAATTCAACGGCATCACGTTACCAGGTGAGTGACAGCTGAACTAATACTCAACTGAAGTAATGTGGGGGTGATATATACATGGGGCACATTATTTTCCACCCTAGATCGGCCTCGTTTTAAAAAACATTACCAATACAAATGAATAAAATAAATGTAAAGCATAGGCCGGTTTTAGTTTAAGGTGATAGAAGAGAATTTAGAGATGTTGCGGAGAATATGGATCATGGTCTCTACATTCATGTTGCGCGAACCTATTTTTCTATTTATCCTATTTTTTTTATAAATGTGATGATGATGCTTTATAAAATTGAAAATGTAACATGTTTTTTTTTCAATTCGGTCCGACCTTGTGAGAAAATAAACTTGAGTATTTTGCAGTAAAATCTTCCTCAAAACCACGGGTCTCTAGGTAATAACCTAAAAGCCCTCCATTGAATCTGCTATTTCTGTATGGTCTCCAAAAAGATAACGATGAAAACAACCTAATCCACTTAATCCATCCAAAAGATGTTTTGGCCGACTTGGCAAGGCAGCACCACGCGCCATGAAAACATCAGTGTTCGTTTTATTTTTTGATAGTTCACCTAGCGACTAAAGGCGCTTTCACGTATAAATATATCCTTATTTTTTGCGAGAACAGAGGGGATAATTTGCTATGTTTTTACACAAATGTGGCTTTCGAAAATATCGGGTTCCGTGTTTTTTCTGAGCTTTTTCGTTTGCGTGAACGCGGACCAAGAGGGAGTCTAAACAAAATAGCAGAACCCGTTGACGTTAAGTTCTGTTTAACACCAAGAAACTGGGAATTATATTGCGTACTTTAGCGACGTTGTAACGATGTAACGACGTTTAGGCGTTTTAACGTTTATTCTAATAACAGCGTTATACCGAAGCTCATTGCCTCGAAGTTAATCAAAACGATAATCCCAATGTATTTGCATTTCTTTTTAGAGCACACTTTGACTAGTGCTGATGAAAAGGAGACACAAGAACCACTTAATGCTACAACCGAAAACGGCAGCGCCATTGACGCCAAACAACGCAAGTCCTTGAAAGGTACAAAAAGCAAATTGATTATTTTAGTTTCTTTTTGGGGTTCCTATTGGTAGTCCAAGCAAAATTGTATCTGTTTGGACTCTTTGGGTGTTCCTTTAAATTACTTTAGTCCCTTTTGGGTTCCTTGGTTGTTTTTGGAGTGCCACATCTTTTGTTACGATGGTGCATCAGTTGATTATGTTCATTTAATCATGATAAGTTCAATGATAAGTGATTTATAAAAGTGAAAAGGACAAAATTATACTGTGGCACGGCTAAAAAAACACGATAAAATTGCATTTTTAAAAGAAATCATAGAACAAAAAAGAATTATTTTATAATAAATATGGAGATTGAAAAGTTGCGAAACATATATTTTTTTCGATGTAGTTCGATTACTGCCAATGGGTACGAGCTCTAAAATTCAACCGGAAGTGCCTCTGGACTTAGCCTAAAATTCCAAAACTTTGATATATAATAGGTGTGCCTCCCCGTCACGTGTTCTATCACGCATGTTTTGATTTTTTGATGATAAGAGTGAAGAGACATAACAAAGTCTGCGCGCTTTATAGAAAAACAAATGACAAACAAATGATTCCAATCAAACATATTGATTTGAAACTGGGTCTAGGCTTTAACCAAATATATAAGGTTTGAAAATGTTCACTACAATTCTATATTTTCTACGGTTAAGCAGATCATTCGGGCGGATGGGGCCATTCCTGTTTTCTTTTATCCATATCATGGATTATACATCTTTAAGTGAAAATAATAACGTTAGGGGCCTGGCCACACGGAAAGCTTCGTCGAGCTTGTTTTATCCTAACAAAGTGTGAATTGTCAATAATGGGTAAATCAAAAACGCAGAGAAACGCTCATTGCTTGACGGGATTTTGAGTTTCCATCAGGATTGCAATGAAACTGACGGTTTTTATGTTAAAACACGCCTAAACAATCTTTCCGTGTGGCTAGACCCTTATGGAAGAATATCTCAGAAAAAGCTTCCCATTTCTCTTAAGGAACCTGAGCACCTAAATTTAATATGATTTTAAAGGGGCATTTTCCTTGTCTGTATAGCCTTTAAATCTATTAGTGAAGAATGATGCAAAACAAGGTAATAATAGCAATAGCCATTTTTAATGAACCAGGGTAAAAAAAACATTTGTCAAATTTTAATTATGAGTGTTTATTATTCATATTAAAAGTCTACTCCATTCCTTTTGAAGAGTTTTCATTTCAGATGGGCGCTGCAACGCTTTTTCGAAAAATAATATTGAGCATGATAAATAAAATGTTGCACGCACCCCTTTAAGTGTTAAACAAGACATGTATGTCTATCTGAGTTATTGACAGCGAACCTAGGGGGGTCACCTACAAAGATTTCGACAATTTCTGAATCGCAAAAATTTTCTAAGTTTTACCAACTGCTCCCAAATATACACCAATTTAGACACATCTCTCTGGATTCTAGTTTTTTGCAACAAATTACAAGTTCTTAGCTGTTTCATATTGATAAATTTTGAAAAGTATGAAATAATTGAGAAAAATGTTATTACAATTTAAATATACCCGTGCCAGGGTATAGTTCAATGTCGTTTGTAGTTGGATTTATCCGAAAAACTCTATAAAATGTTTTATCAACCCGAACTTAAACTACTGAACTTCTAATTTTGTCAATCCAAAAGAACCTGCATCATAAATGTTTTATCAAAATGGATGAAGATTGGTAAGAGATAGTTAAAACCATTTAAATAGCAAAATTGGTTGAAGTTTCTTGTTTTTGTCGCTAACATTCAACTTTCTTCGCAGACGAGAATCTAAATGTGTGTCAGTATATAAGAAATGTGATACGACTATGATATTCCAATATACGACCGTTTATAGCGTTCTCATCGTGGAGGATATACTCTTTTTAAAGTTCACATGTCTCACAGCAGGAACTTAAACAGTTAATATATATACTAAACATAGCGATATATTATGTACACGCATACATCCGATGTACTTTTGCACCCGATGATAAAAACAGATTCCTGTCAATGTCAATTATATCACACCTAGCGGTGTCATCAATGCTGTTTATTCTCTCTGTATCTTATGTCTGTATCTTATTGCTACAATATTTATTTAAATACAAGTCATTTTGATAAACAAACATAAATATCGCATGTTTTTAGACAGGTACAACGGCCTGGTAGGTCGATTCAAGAGCAAGAAATCCGATGAGAATGATGACGGAGGAGGAGCTGCGAAGTATACGATGTTGGATGTGCTCAAGAACCGAACGCTCTGCACTTATGCGCTCGTCATGTGCCTTCTATGGTCAGTAAATGTAGTTTTCTGATCGACCAATTAAGACATATTAGAATTATTTGATTGAATGTTTTATACATGCGCTGATTGACATTATTAACATGTTCAATCTATTCTGGATCATCGTCGTAGTGCTACTCTAGTAAGTCATATGTTAAAAGTAATGATGTGCCCCTCGTTATGCTCAAAGTCAGCTTTTAACACGTGGATTCTCTGGTCAGTGTATAGGCCTATATTGTCTCTTTTGATGTTTATCAATTTTGGTATTCAAAAATTGAAAATGATTGTTGAAAGCACTATTCATTCTTGACACATATGGTCACAACAATGAATGTACAGTTAAGAATAAAACAAAGGGAGTGTACAGGAGGTTCTCAATTTATAAACCAGCATCTGACGATAAATCACGGGAAAACTACCACATAAACTCTCTATACTACAAACCTAAATGTCACTTTGACAGAATAATTTGCAGTATTTACTGCTATGCTGCTCTAGTATGCTCTGGCCTATTTAGAATATATACATTTATCATTATCAAATAGAGTACATATTGCACAATTAGGGCTTATTTGGGATGTTCAAGCACTGAGAATGCTTTTGAACTTTTTATGCAAATACAATTATATGCTTCCGACAAAAACCTCAAATAACGATGACAATAAACATAGCTTAAAAAAGACTAGAACTAGTTTCATTGAAAATCGAATGGTAGATGTTGATAAAAAATCTAAGGGTACTTTATGTAATATCTCAATTACACATAGGCCTACAGTTTTAATTACACTACCACGCAATAAGCAGCGAATAAACAAATGAAAAAGTAAACTAAATTAAATGTCAATTCGTTATAACATGTTTTATACTATTACATTTGTCAAAACATGGTTCTCACAACCATTTTTACCAGACCTCTTCCTCATCTATTCTTATAATCACCAGCAACCTGGTATACTTCGGTGCCAAATAATGGGCTTCATATAGTATTTTCAAGAATTTTATATTTCTTAAACCCCAAAGAATGCAAAAATATAAAAAATAATTCCGAAATATAGGCCTTCTCTTCTTTCATAAGGTTCGGAAACAACCTGGTGTACTACGGCCTCTCCCTCTCGACCTCCGCGCTCGCCGGTGATCGCTACCTCAACTTCTTCCTCAGCGGCCTCGTCGAGATTCCCGCATATACGGCCAGTATATTCGTACTACAAAGGTAGGCATAGTAACGGGATTCGGAATCCATAGTAACTAGTTGAAGGTAGATTTCCGCGTAAACCGCCAGTGTATTTGTGCTACAAAAAGGTATGGTAACGGGATCGGGAGTCCTTAGCGACGGGTTAAATCGGGATTTGGAATCCTTAGCAACGGGTTGAATCGATACTCATAGTCCTTAGCAACGGTTTAAATCTAGATAGGGAGTCCTTAGCAACGGGTTGAGCCGGGATTGGAAATCCTAAGCAACGGGTTAAATCGATACTCATAGTCCTTAGCAACGGGTTGAATCTAGATAGAGAGTCCTTAGCAACGGGTTGAGTCGGGATTGGAAATCCTAAGCAACGGGTTAAATCGAGATGGAGAGTCCTTGGGAACGGGTTGAAATATAGATTGAAAGTCCTCAGCAACGGGTTATATCGAGATGGAGAGTCGCTAGCAACGGGTTAAATCGAGATTGAGAGTCATAAGCAACGGATTAAATCAAGATTGGGATTCCTTCGCAATGGGTCGAATCGGGATTGAGAGTCCTTAGCAACGGGTTGGATTGGGATTTAGGAATCCTTAGCAAAGAGTTGAATGGGCATCGAGAGTCATAAGCAACGGGCTGAATCGGAATTTCGGAATACTTGGCAACGGGTTGAATCATATTTGGCAGCCCTTATCAACGGGTTGAATAGAGATCGGGAGTCACTAACATCGGACTTAATCGAGATTGGTAGTCCATAGCATCGGGTTAAATCGAGATTCAGAATCCCTACCAACGAGTCGAATCGAGATTGAGAGTCCTTAGCAACCGGTTAAATCAGGATGGAGAGTTCTTAGCAACGGGTTAAATTGAGATGGAGAGTACTTAGCTACGGGTTGAATCGGGATCGGGAGTCTTTACAACGAATTGAATCAGCTCTTTTCATCGTATCCTAGGTTTGGGCGTCGGTGGCCGCTGGTCATATTCCACGTGATCGCCGGAGTCGCCTTGGCAGTGACGCTCTTTATCCCGCATCATATAGGACAGGTCAAAGATGAGGATACCGGAGAGATTATAGGTAGGGGATGGGTCTTATATGAAAACAGGAAACGACTGAATAGTTCAGTTTGATTGTATTTGGAATAGTTCCCCCGATTAATCAGTTTTGTTAGATTCTTCTTATAGTTATAACATTACACAAAATATCGCTGTACCGTGCGTCTTACATTGAACGTATAGGCGTGTGCAAAATATCCTAAATTTTTGCGTGAACAGAGGGAATAGATTGCTATATTTTTTATACAAATATGGCTTTCGAAAATATCGGGTTTCGTCCTTTTTTCCGAACTTTTTCGTTTGCGTGAACACGGCCTATGACGTACAGATTTGTCTATTTAATTTAGCTGATTAAAAAGGAACTTTAACTTTAATTACCTGCAAAATATAATGCTAATTCAATTGTTTTCTTGTCAAACAGAGGAAGGTACGAGCCTTCTGCCGATAATCATCACTCTCAACATGATCGGCAAATTCGGAATCACGGGCTCATTTGGCGTCGTCTTCCTTTATGCTCCAGAGATATTCCCAACCACTTTAAGGTATATGCCTTATCTTTCTTGTCTCCTTACTTAATGTCATTGTGTTTTACATTTTTGAAATGGAATAGAAGTTCTTTGATTTTTATAAGAATTTTACAGTGTAAGTAACACAGGAATATGTTTTACATTTTTCAGAGCCCAAGCCATGGGTCTCTCATCAGTAGGAGGACGCATTGGAAATATGTTGGCGCCCTTCTCAAGTCTTGTGGTAAGTTGCTTGAATACCAATATATATCCGTTTATGATCTATTTCGTTATATATTTTATGATATAATCGATTAGAAATAAATTGTATGCATATGGTGTATGCTGTAATGAATGAACGGTTGTTTATTTTACTATATATGGGATATATATTATCAAATAACAAAATACACGTTGAAGTACATTTTGAAACTCCTTCCTTAGGCGCGGCAGTGGCCCTGGCTACCAGGCATCCTTTTCGGCTCGCTCTCAATCCTCGTCGGCATGCTGGCTCTCATTCTCCCGGAGACTCTCAATCGGCCCTTACCTCAAACCGTCGAGGACATCGAGAACTGGAAAACCACTCCTGTGCCATCGTCACCACAGAAGCACGTGTCCTCTTCAACGTCTAAGTGTGCCCCAGAGGAGGTGGAGTTACAGCAGGATGAGGGAGAACATTTTGTCAAGGCTTAGCAGTATTTTTATTGGGGTACAATTTGTGTAAATAAAGTGTAGTAATAATTGAGTAAGGCCTACAAATATGGGTCGTTTTTGAGGTCATATAGTTCGTTTATGGTAGGCATAAAACCTAAAAGAATTTTAACATTACGATATTTTTATCATATATGATACGTCACATGCCTATTGTATGATGGAGAATCATAATGTAATATACAGATTTTAATATGGTTTGCATCATTGCGTTCAAGTTGTATTTGCCTGAAACTGTCTCTTTTTGTGTTTTTTTTTTTTTTGTATAAATATATATGGAATAGTGTAATAATGATTAAACATGTTTGTGCCAATTAGAACATATAAGTATGCAGCATAGGATGTTTCATTTTGCTTAAATTATTTAATGTCTAATGTTTACCTGAACCACAACAGCTCTTCTATTATATGGGTTTAAATATAAAATAAAACGATTCACAATGTCAATGAACGAATAAGGAAAACAGTGAAAGAGTACATATTAATCATTGAATTATCTAATATTTAATCGAGCCATAAATAATTTATGAGCAAAATTGGTATAATTTAGACAATTTAGTAGCACATTCTTTCTCGATTGGTTCGGTTTTTTTTTGTGTATTAATTACCAAGATGACATTTTATAATAAATTCCTCAAATTATACGTTTGTGGTTTGCTAACGGGACACGTCCGTTACGAAGGGGATGCATCCCGTCTTATGAATGGACAAAATGGTGCACTAAGCAAAATGTTCACATAGGAGAAATACTCTATTACTTTAATTATTACTTTTGATCTGTAGTTTCAATGTTCTGGCTCCAGGTTCTAAATTTAATGTGAATGAGATAATGCTGAGAATTTCGAAACTCAAAAAAAGGGAAAATTTACTAACCAGGATTTCTATATAATCCCATGTATTCAAATACAGTTCGTTTTTTTTTTTTTGTTAAAATGAAGTATACAGTCAGAAACTCTGCTGGTAAAAAGCCCCCAACCAATATATCACCAAAATAGGTAATATAGTTCATGAACTTCTATCTTAAATTCGACACTTTGACAAATTTGTTTTGGGAAGGTTTCTCAACAAACGTTTCTAAAATGCATCAATTGTATCAGTAAAAAAAAAACGAATATAAACATTTTGTATTTGTTACGTAATGTCATCTGTTACCAAATGTTGTCATATTTTGACTAGGGACCTTTCGCTTGGCCGTATTAGGACCTGGAGAGTGAGATAATTAACGTATGTAAATAGTTACCCATAAGCGTCTGAAAATAGAAGTGTGTCTGAATTTAACTTCCAATTATTTTAACCAGATTCTTACCTCATTATTTTGTAATTAATTAATACCTTTAGGTTAAGCAAATGACTATCATTATCAAAATATATTTGAGCTGTGGTTTTACATGTCGATTGGTAAACGTTAATTAGGCTTAAATATTCAATTTGCACTGTTGCTCCTACCAAGCTATTAAGATTTATAATATTGTTAGGAAACACATGTGTGTGTTTATGTAAATAAGGTCAGTTTGTATATACATATATATGGAATAAATATTGATATGCGTAAATGAATATTTTCTATTTCTAAGATATTTTTCCATGTAGTAGTTTAATCTAACTTCAATATTAACTTGGCATCTCGGTCCAAAATCGAATAGAAGTGTTTTAGCATTCATGTATAAAATTAAGTGCCATTCAAATTACCTGTTAATAAGTTCTATAATTCAACAATCCAGGGAATGTTTGATAGCAATTATAATTGAAATGTGCGTTCCGGAAACAGGTTTGATCCTTGAATGCTTCAATTAATATTTGAACAGGTGAATTTGACTTAATATCGACATGGAAATCATACATGTTTTTGTAAATCCCTTTATCTGATATCATACATATATTATGTTCGAACACATTTTGAAATTCCTTTACAAATAAAATATGTTTTTCAAATATTCAATACTTTTCACCATCAAGGATGCTTTAAGTTTATGTAAATGTTGTCTTATAAATGTATACAGACGGTATGCATTCAGATAGATTCACACAACATATTATTATATTAACTCATGTTTTAATCATGTAATCATCTCAGAATAAGTCCATACACGTATGACATATATAAACCGTACAATTCTGACACGCCGCGCGGATCCGCAACCCAAGTTGGCGAAGGATATATTTGAAATAACGCCGTTTCTGGATTCTTGATATTGGTATCGCAATTCATCGATTTGAAAAGATTTTACGTTCTTGAAAGGTAAGTTATTAACGAAGTTTCGGTTCGAATTCAAGCAAGGAATTTAAAGCTAATATATAACTGTAAGAAAGCTAATATAACTGTAAGAAAGCTAATATATAACTGTAAGAAAGCAGTTCTCACACCTTTCTATCTTAAAAAGCATTGTACCCAGCGAGTTCCGTCTCTCAATAACAGATCCAACGTAACTTAATAAATATAACTTAAAATAAAAGGATTCCAATTTAAAATCCCATACAATAATCATACAAAGAAATTACATGCAGCCAGTTTCATATTCTTCACCATAACAGCAGTATCATCATCCCTCGGTTTGATGACAATGAACCAATCCCAGAAATCGATCTGACTGTCTTCGTATCTTTCGAGCTCATCTCTGTCGATGCACATCCGTTCCCAACGGGGAGGCATTAACGCCGATAGAAAGATGTCTCGATGTCCCTATTTTGAAAACAAAGAAGAATTGTTATTTTTGACTTTCATGCTTAATCAATTTCATACAAGTTCATAATTTTTAATGTTTTTAACTTAAAGTGTTTTTATTAATCTAGTTGAGGAATGTCAATTAGATGTGTTCCCTTCTAATCAACGACAAATTTTCATTAATTCGATAAAATAGAATTTCGCTTACTAGTTGAACCTCGATGGTGCGCGTTGCAAATCCCGTCATGAATATTCGCACACTCTCCGCTCCAAAAACGTTCATACACAGAGCCCGCACGTAATTCGTCCGGTTTTCTACGGGGTCGAAAATATCTAGTCGAACCGTTTCTCCTAAGCCACATTTTAGACTTGAGCGAGAACCTGTATATTTAAAAACAATTTTGTAGTCATTGTGGTAATTCAATCATTGTAAAGTTTCGTAAAATATGCCTCAATAAACGTGTTTACTCTGGTGTCTTCACGTTAACACAAAACCGATGTTGAAATAAAGACTAAATATTGTTGTAAGAGTTATAAGAAATAAAAAGTTGGCGGTTTAAGTGGCTGTGCACGGCTGAGGGCCTGGCCATATGGTAAGATTCTTTCGAGCTTTGCCTCTAAACAAACGGTATTTTCAACGAGCTTTTCAAAAGGCGACAAGCATTTTTTTGGCTTCTGTATCAAGATTACATAACAATGTTCTCAAAAGCATCCTCTGTAGCCAGGACCTAGTAAGGCCCTGATTACATTAAATAAGCGATTCTTAATCGCAAGTCGCTTTCTTTTCGTGTCGCTCCGTGCGATTTACCACAAAGAAAGCATTGCAAATCGCAACACACGCGATTTATAATGTACATGTTTGTAATCAGGGTCTAAGTGTAATTTCGTTTCTTTAACCTAAAACCATTTAATTCTCACCCAAAAGCGCTTGTTCTGCGTCCGCGTTGTCGCTCGTGCAGTTGATGGCCATGACTCGGAAATCGTGGATCTTGTCGAATTTGATTTTCTTCTCTTCCGTGCCATCCGGGCAACTTAATACGCCTGTTTAAAAATGTGAATGCATAGATATAGGCTTTTTACGACTTTCGGAAAGTCGTATTTTCGCGTAATGACGATTAAGCCTGATTTAAAGGAAACAATATAACGATATCAGAAGCTCAACGTTGAACACTGTATTCCCATTATGTTAAAATCTGATGTTTATACAATCTTTTTTTTTTTAATTGTCGTTGAGTGAAAAATTAACAATCGATATGCGACTAGATTAACTTATTGCTATCAATAAAATGTAAACCTTCTAGAGCTTTCTTCAAAAAAAAAGTGAAGTATTTACTAATTTGATTTCTTTTATCTACATCTAAATTTATCAGGAACGTATCTGCAACTGTATATATTATTAATTTGCATTATTTTTTTTCAAGCCGTGAAGACTGAAATTAAAAGTAAAAATATATCTTACTTGAAAAGGTGAGACAGAAAGAAATCACGATAACTGGTCTCATCAGCATTCTTTGGCGGTTTGGCTCGTTTTAATGCAAAACAGAACTGTTAATACATAATTATGGGGTTTGTAGTCTTGAAGCTCATAAACAAATGATCAATATTGTAGAAGATTATGGAAAAGGACAGAATGTAATTAAGTCAACTCACGCACTCTGTCGTAAAATTATTTATTACTACAAAAGCAATATTTCGAACCGTAAACTGACAAACAACAAGCAAAAGACGGATGAAACACATACATGTGTATTAGACCATGCATTGTCTGGAATACTTCATTACTATTTCATGTAACTACATGTAAAAGCAATTGAAATATTGAAAACCGTGTTAAATGTATGAGTTCCAGAGTGATGACTTTTGTCATTGGAATCGCGCAGTCTGTGAACATTCCATTTACATACAATGATTGTATTGAATGACGAGGTTGTTTCGGGTCAAATGTTATCTGATAGCTCTACCCTCTCATGTCATATATCTTCTCATATATCAATTAATTAGAATTTACTCAATGCCCGTAAACATACCCAAGTGACACCAATATGAGAACCGTAAATAGTTCAATACGATTATCAAAATAAAAAGAGAAGATATTTCTGTGTCAACATGTGACATTATTATATTTGATAATAACCAGCAATGATTATATATTGCCTAACATGGTAATAATTAACAATTGTTGGAGTCACCAAATAATTTAATGCTAATTTACTTTTCCTTATAACGGAGATGACCATACAGCTTTCTAAATTTATCTAGAATACATATAAATAATTCCTTCAAATTTTGGGTTGATAATATGTATGAGCATGATGCTTTTAGCGTTCAAACTACTTGTGTGTTCTTACTATTTCGAGTAGATTAGCGAAAGTAATTTAAAAAAAAATGAATATAACAAGCACCCTTTGACTTATACTTTTTCAATTTATGACATTATTTGTATGTGCTTACCATTGTAGATCAGACTAGATGAACCAGCACATATTTGTGCCAACAAATTAGATAAATGAAATTGATTATGTTAACCATACATATATCACGTTTGCCATATGTTATACTTCTATTGGTATGAAAATACCACATACAGAGAATAAATACTTGTATATCAAGTATATCAAGTTATTAATCATAAACAAATAGATTTAGTCCGTTTATATCAATTTCATCTTTACTCAATGAACCAATTACTCATATCTCGATTTCAACTCTCATTTCTACGCTGGATCAAGAAATTGATAGTCATCATACAGATCATTGAACATGATATGATATCATATTGCAAAGGCTATATGTAAACAAATTAAGCAGTTTAAGGAATTAGTATTGTTCTTGTGTTATGGACAAATTAATTGCAAATATCGCAGTTAATAATAGATTTGTTTTTATTGCAATCCATGATATATTTTTTATATCATGACAACTATTCGCATATATATTAGGTCGGGGCGTCTGGAACGATCAGACTAGATCTGTCTTGGGAGCCAAAGATAGGACATTGAGCCTTAAAGTAAGTGAGTTGTATATTTATTGCATGTTTTTAATTACAATTAAGAAACGAGTTGTGTTTCAAAACATTTTTTTTAAAGTTAGGCTAATGAGGATCACTTTTGCAATTTAAATATTACTTTGGTAAAACAAAATCAATAGCGCTCATGCCAATTATTTAATGTAAGAAATCCTTTAATATGTTAGCATTCGAAATGATATTAAATGAACTTTATTTTCGGTAGAACCACATGACAATCCTATCTATTTACAATCATAATTTTGAAATCCATTATTCCGAGAATAAAGTTTGCTAAATATGTATTTCAAAGTTGGAATTGAAACGTGTTCTCAAAGTCGTGAATTAAATGTGAAATATGAAATGTAAGTTAACTGTGGTCAATGCGGAATTGCGATGGATTAATTGTCAATATTCTAAAAATGATTTTCTTCAACAAAAAAACTATGTCAAAAGACGCTGTTTGAAATATATTACATTTATCATGTTGTTTATCAGCAGTTTTTACAGCATCAAAATGTACATAATTTCACCCATCCAATTTATTGTTATTAATGTTAAACACAGAAAAAGTTATATCAAAATTGAGATCGGAATAAATATCAAGTCACGTGAAGGTGGAGAGATAAAACTGCTAAATTTCAAATTAATACTTATTTATAATTAGATTTTGCCTATTATGTTGCAGGATGAAGGCGCTTTCTATCGTACTCCTTTGCGGGTTGTTATACACCAGCCTGGCAGGTAAATCAGTCAAATGCAAAAAAATGGTTCGACAATTTATAAGCCTACAACATGAATTGCAAAACAGCACAATATCTTGAATAGTTGTTAAGGCGCGTTCACGCAAAAAATATCCTAAATATTTGCGTGAATAGAGGGGATAAATTGCTATGTTTTTATACAAATGTGTCTTTCGAAAATATCGGGTTTTGGGTTTTTTTTTCCGAGCTTTTTCGTTTGTGTGAACGCGGCCTTAGAGATGACAAGAGAACAAATTTCAAGTTTATCACAATTGTTTGGATAAGCATATACACTTTGATTATTTTCATTTTATTTTATTTTTGATTTTTTGAAAATATTTTTTCATATTTTCTATAAGACATAATCGAGGGTTTGAATCCAGATTTAAGTGTATTTTTACCGATCAAAAAATGCCATATATCGATTGTTTCTAAAATAATCAAAATCCTAAGAGTAAAATAAAATATAATTATTTTTATTTTATCTTTAAAGACGACCCCTGCGATCCGGAATATCACTATCAGTGTGAAACGACAGCAACGGACGCATGCCAGTGCAAAAACATACACACGCTTTGTGATGGCATACCTGTAAGTAGTTACTGTTGCATTTATTGATATTGTTGGTATGAGTTTATTCATTTATAATAAAAGGCCATCCTTTTATTTCCCTAATTATAACCGACCTGAGTAAAATAAATTTTCAAATTTTGTTTGTTTTATGCCATAGGCCTAAATCAAAATAAAATTTGGCACTCTTCGACCAAAACCTATTCATCGCTTGATTAATAGAATTCGTTTTGAAAAACTTAAATGTGTGCATTTTATTTTCACATTCTCATTGGCAGGATTGTGAGAACGGGGAAGATGAAGACCCGCAGTTCTGCAAGAGACAATGCAAAAACCACTGTAAGCGAATTGTTTAGTTAAATTCTTGTTGTTATATGAATTTATTTGTTAATTAATATCTTAGTTGATTTAAAACTATCGTTGTGTATAGCCTAATGTACAGTGAGCATGAAAATGGGTGATAAACTACATATATATTTTGCAATAGTTCAATTGTTCTGACGATCCCAAATAAGCCGACGATTTTCCGCTGTTCTTAAGGGTGAACTGCATGTTTCATTCATGTGCTAAATAAAATGATATATACATGGAGTCGTAATATTTTTCTTTAGATGGCTACTGGTGCACGCCGTTCATGCGATGTCTGCACAGGACGGACATGTGCAATGGCGAAAAAGCGTGCAAACGACGCTCGGACAATCCTAGCAAATGTCTTAACGTGCCATGCCCGAGCACCATTGGTAAGTGGCTGTTATTTCATGAAAAAAAAACAATATCATTTACATAGATAGTTCTACGGCGTTTGTGATGGCAATTGTATTTTTTTATAATCATGCAGTTTATAGTGGAAATATAGAAAAGATTATATTCTGCAATAGTGTGTATTGTTAAGCGGTTGGAGCAGATCTAATATGGAAAATCGCTACATAAAAATCTGATTATAATTAATATTACCCCTTATTTCACAGTAAAATGAAGCATTTTATAAATGCATATGATATCATTGCGTAATTTGACAAAATAAAACCTAGCCTAAGTTTTTTTTAAATATGTAAACACTATGTCATTTGCAGAGGGCACAGGAAGAGGCTACACTCGGTGCAATGGTTCTGATACAAACCAGGAGCAGTGCGTTTTGATCAGCGCCCTCTGTGCCTCTGCTCTAAATGTCAGCGCCCCTTCGCCTTGTGTTAATGGATGGAAACCCGCTACAGATGACAGCATATGTATGACAGGTAGACTAAGCAATGATGTTATTTTTATGCAAATATTGTGCCATTTATAGACAATAAGTTTGGAAACATGGCATTTCAATTATAACAAATCGACAAGGTAACGAGTATTGTTTGGCATACAAGTGTACTCAATAGCGGAACAAACAACACTTAATTAATTATACGTGAAGATGTACATTCTACTATCCTCCACGTTTTAGCTCAGAAATAAAACAACACGCAATTATTTAATGTTATCTTAATAAATAAAATTACTTCACCCCTCATCTAGTTGAGGCAACGATACCCTCACCTACCCCGATGCCTACGGACCCACCGACCGATGCCCCAACCCCTTCTACCACGGAATCACCCACCCCTCCAACTACTCCTCCTGCAAGCGAGGCTCCCAGTAGAGAGGTGTTCGTAGATTGCAGCATGAGTGAAACACGCGACGTCGTTTATGGTGGACAAGCGGTTCCCATTAGAGAAGGCAAGGCATTTTGTTAAATTGTGTTTTACTTGCTTAGCATATTTTTGAATTTGTTAACGCTATGCTAATGACTTTAAATAATATATTGCCTGGAATTTTTAATATGTGTATGTATCTTATATTTTCCAATGCTTAATTTGTACATTTTTATTTAATGGGTTATAAACATGATCATGCGAAGATATACAATCGAAGTGATAACCCTTATGAAAAGACATATATTGATGATAGTCTGATTGATGTACTTTCCATTGTTTAACAATTTGACCCTCAATCTATTCTTAATGAAACGACTTATTATAAATCGCTTTTTAGTTGGTCATTATGACGGAGGAGTATCTATCTGTGAAGCTGCAATGTACGCCCACAACCTTGTAAGGCTGAACCACCATGACACACCGCCTCTTATTTATGACGATCAACTTGCCGCAAGTGCAGAGGCCTATGCCATTGAAATCGCCAATAGCAACATCTTTCAACATTCTACGGATCGTATTGATGTTGGTGAAAACCTGTACTATGGTAATGCATCAGGAATCCGCGTGACGTTTGATCTTGCCGATGCTGTGTTTGGATGGTATGTTAAGACGAGAATGAAATAATTTTCAGTATTATTCGTAGTGAATGAACATAATAAACTCTTGTTAAACATAATCTTGTCAATGTTTATCAGTAAACAAAATCTAGGAAGGGCAAGAAAAATACACACAATCTATATTTATTAGATTGTGAATATCACGTTTTTAAAATGCATGTATATTTATTTTTGTCGAAATGTGTTAATATTGCTCAATTGTCTACGCTGAATTTGCAGGTACAATGAAATGATACTGACACAGTATAATTTTGACTCAGGCGAAGGAAATGGTCAATTCAGGCACTTTGCTCAGGTAAGGTGTAGTTAGAATAGCATTGCAATAGCATTAATCACATCATTATACCATATCAGTTTGGAGTAACGATTGTTATTAATATTATCCTGGCAATTAAATATTTGATATTATATTTAATTATAGTAAGGTTTAATCATTCACTCTGGCTACCTAGTGTTATACAATACATATAGATAATCGCAATGGGTCAGAACGCTGAATATGAAATTTTGTAAACAATATATCACTACAGGTTGCATGGGCAAGCACAGTATCAGTTGGCTGTGGATTGTCCAAAGTTACCATCGCTTCAACAACAGATGAAGCTGACTACACATTTGTTGTGTGTCACTACCAAGGCGAGGGAAACATCCAAGGGCAATATGTGGATAATGTGCAGCAGCTTCGTGACGACGCTGTTATCCCGACAGGTCCAAGAGAGCTCGAGCCTGAGATAGGTAGCTACCCATGAATGTTGGTTTTTTATATGAAATAGTCGCTTAACCTTGCTTAATAGATGTTTAGACGCTAAATCAATGTTACTAATTTTCATTTTTAAGTTGTTCTAAGTATTCAAAATTATAACTGAGTAGTAATCTACCAATACATTTCCACATATTAAACTAAGAATCGTTTTATCGTTAATAAAATATAACGATAACACTTTTAACTTAAAGGGTTGACGGGCTACTGTCTTCAACAAGCTCCGAATTGCCATCGTTACTCGGGATTTTGTAGCATTGACTGGATTGCCGACGCTTGCTCAGAACTCTGCTACCCCCACTGCCTAAACCAACCCACTGACCCTCCGACTGAGGCTTCCACAGCCCCTCCTACAATTGCCCCTACTACTCACTCACCAATGTCGACAGAAGCTTCGATGAGAGAGGTGTTTGTTGATTGCAGCATGAGTGAACCGCTCACAGCTACGTATGAAGGACAGGCAGTACCAATAAGAGAAGGTAAGATTTGATTGGATATTGTTAACTCTTCAAATATAAAACTTATGATAAACTATCACATATATAAATTCAGCCTTAGCATATAATAAGGCAATAATATCAGAAACACTGTATATGCACTCTTCATTAAGGTATACAAGTATAAAGTGAGTAGTATTCGATTTGTAAAATATGATGGATCATGCTGAACTACCTTCATTGTTTCAGTGGGGCACTACGATGGCGGAGTATCAGTGTGTGAGGCAGCTTTGTATGCTCATAACTTCGTTAGATTGAATCATCAGGACACATCGCCTCTAATTTATGACGATCAACTTGCCGCAAGTGCAGAGGCTTATGCCATTGAAATCGCCAATAACAACAATTTTCAACATTCTACGGGTCGTGTTGATGTCGGTGAAAATCTGTACTATGGAAATGCATCAGGAATCCGCGTGACGTTTGATCTTGCCGATGCTGTGTTTGGCTGGTAAGCGAACCAAGAATGTATTGATTTGTATTTTTGGTATATCTTACGCAAGTTCACTTACAAAGAAGACGAAAAAAGAATAAGCTTTAATAGTTTTAAAAACATTAAATCGATCATGGAGTATCACTGATGATATAAGATCTTATGTTGAATGATCTATATGTATTTTAATGTCTAAATTGTATTTACAGGTACAATGAAATGACACTGACACAGTATGATTTCGATATTGGTGAGGGAGAAGGTCAATTCAGGCACTTTACACAGGTTTGTATCAGCATAGTTTCTTGTACCACCTCTTCCGTGCTTAACATGAATTAAGCCTTCCAGCAATTTTTGATATACATTGTATGGGTTCCATGTCAGACTTCCGAAGTCCGTCTGTTGAAGAATTATATTACCGACACTACACATTTGCAAATTGTTGTATGTTATTACTGATAATGGAAATATGCTCCATAACCTTTGTCAGACCCTCTTCCTTCCCAATGGGAAGAACGGTCTAATATATTTATTATGTCGACTCAGCAAAATATTTTGATGTATGGGACTGAGGATGAGAAAATGTAACCACCAACAGTGTTCTATTTCTTTCGAAATTTAAATAAAATCATGCACCGAGAAAAGAAAAACCCTCTACCCGACTACAAAGACGCACAACAGCTAGCTAACGATTTCAATAACTATTTTCATGAAAAAGTGGATAAAATTAGAACATCGTTCTCCGAAAGTAATGCACAAGCCTTTGAATATGATGCGCCTGTGGAACCTAATAACAACGTCCTTCAGGATTTCAAACCACTAGACTGCTCTGACATTGAAAAACTGGTATTAAAGTCTGCATCAAAGCAATGTGAACTCGATCCCATACCTACCTCAATTGTGAAG
>LQRL01009847.1:20817-31994 GCA_001703475.1 Hydroides elegans | reverse complement strand
ACTTGTGTGGAGCACAGGCACAAGAACTGTACTGCAGTATTCGCTCAAAATGAGTCACGCTTATTAGCCTCTCCTCATTTGCATATTGAATACTGTGTATTGTTCTTTAATGCCTATTAATTCAATGCTCGGACTATAAAGAAAATAGAGGAAAAAATAATTCCATCATGTTATAATACCAAATATAGAATGAAAACATGTTAAACTACGATGTCAATTTGCATTCAAGCGTTCATGCGTTCTGCTTGTTATTTAGTAAAACAAATGCTAGCTATATTGTTATGTCAATTAGCGATCATGCGTTTAAGCTTGTCATTTGGTAAAGACAATGTTAAATTATTTCACTTTTGAAATCAACTTAATTGTCATACGACGCGTGATTGTCGTTGTCTTGCAGGAAGACTCGGGCGGCCCGCTGGTAGAGACGGTGTGGTCTAGATTGTCATTTGGTAAAACATGTTAGATTCAGATGTCAATCGGATTTTGTAACTCACTTGTTTATGTCTTGCAGGGGGACTCAGGCGGCCCTTTGGTGTGCCAGGAAGATACGGACTCAGGGCGCTGGGTGCTGATGGGGCTGACGAGTTTCGGTGAAGGGTGCGCGCGCCCGCATCGGCCGGGTGTTTACACGCGGGTGAGCGCCTTCAGCGACTGGCTGCAACATAATATAGGCGCTGTACGGGTGCGTACGCGCCGGTACTACGAGGCGATCGTGCATTACGCCTAGACTCAAGCGTAAGGGGGGGAGGGGCAAATATATTGTAAGACATTATATATGAAAGCCTAACTTCACTACGCATAGGAATATAATTAGTTGGACCCACATTCTCTGCTTACACCGTAAACATTCACATTTCCCAGAGAACCACCTCATGTATTAGGCTGTACTTGTTGCCGTTTCAAAAGTGTATTGTAACTACATGTTTGTATCATCATCATGCTAAGCTTGGTTGGTCAAAATGGTGCTGAATTTATGTAGACATTGTAGGTATTAGATTTGTATTTAAAGTAAACTATCTATTCACGTTTATTAAAATTGTAGGTGTGATTTGGCTATTGTCCATCGAAATGGGCAATTAATGAGTATTTTCACACGCACTGAATGTATACTTGGACTGTCTCAGTCATTCATCGTTTCATAATCATAATTCATAATGAGCCATTAGTTTAATCATTGAAATTGAAATTGAAAAGTTGAAATGGTCACACATCATTAAATTATGCATTTAAAGGTACCATTATGTATTTATTTGTTCAAATTATATATTTATACATGTATATCAGGTACACCTGCTGGTTAAATCGTGCTAAAGACGCGGTATACGTACATAAATGATTCATAAACGTACCCTCACATGAATAAAAATAAATTACCCGTGATTTTACTTGTCCTTTTATTGATCGAATTTATTGATCGACACTTTGACCGAAATTTTGATAGGACCATTTCTGAGACCCAGGATATGATTGAGGCTCACTACACCTGGCAACCTTCATGAGCTTTGTGCCTGTTGTATATACCGGTAGCTTATAATCACTGCATAAACGCTACTGCTTATAATTTGTCGAAAGCTCATGTAAACTTTATTTAAACGACCTTCAAAGTCTGACCCAAAAAGCAAATGCCACGAGCCACACAATGCTTATAAGCATCCACACACAAAAGAGCAGCCGATCCAACATCGCAGCCACAAAGCGCCACTCGTGTCTTCGCAAATCGAGGCCCTCGAGCCTTGCACTATGATTAATCGGGTCATCAGCGGTCATGCGGAAAAGCCTTGAGAGGAGGCCGGCTAGGTTGCGTAGGGCTTTGGGTGCCTCGATGCGGCTTCCGTCGTAGCCCTTGCCGATGTGGATGACGAGGCACGCGGCCATGGCTGAGAGGGTGAGGAGGAACATGCCGACCAGCACAAACACGACTACAATGAAACACAAAAGGGAATGTCAGTGGATGCTGCCTAGTATGGTACTTACAACGGACAACTATTATTTAAGAGAAAATCAGATGAATGAAAATATGTTCAATAGGACACCAGAGTTGCACCTTAGCGGTCCGACGGTCTCATATGCGACCGTGGATTCGTCCGCGCGTGTGTGATTTATTTTGAAATACCTCCAAAAATTGCGCTCGCGACTCTAACGCTTGTATTTTACATGTTATAATAAACTTGAATATCGCATGTGAATGTAATTTTACCCGCGCGAGTGTCGCTTTGACTGTGTCGGTTTTCGATTGTGAGTAAAGGTACACCTATGGGACACAAACGAACGAATACAAGCTTAATTTGCGCGGGCAAAAAAAATTAGTACTACGATTTCCGAATTTAAAACTATATATAAACTAGGGCTAAAAGCTCTGGCGGAAAGACCATATCATCGGCTAATCATGCGCAAAAAAATGAAGCAGATTATGTTTTTTTTTGTTGGAGGGGGGTGGGGGGTTTTGGTTGTTGGAAAATAACATTTCTAAAAAGGTAAACAAAAAACATACAATATTTTGCAACAAAACTGCTTCATTTTATATACACGTATTGAACATTTGAAAACTGAAGACATTTTGCATCACTGAACAGCGACTTTGGGAATAAACTTTTTTTTTACTTGCTGTCCGTTACTGAGCCAACATGGTGTAACCATGTCATTGAATAATCGCTGCTTGGAACAAATTTCAAATCGTTACATACATAACACTTACAAGCAGTAACTATGCACTGCAATATACTGCGCTGTGAGAACTACAATGTACTTGTGTATGCTGGATTTATTGATCCATTAGCGAGGTCAATGAGTGGAGAGTAGCCTCAAATTGTACATGCGCAATTGACACTGTGGCAATAGTGCTACTGTGGCAAATAGGTTCTCCTGACGTAGAGCTATGCGACTAAGTTTTAAAGAAATGATGCCCCATTCGGATTTCTCGTTAACCAATCTTTCTGATTTATTGATAATATCACATATCTATCAATTCAAACTGGTTATTTCGCACCAAAATCATATTATATCTTTGGTATCACTTCAGCAACACTTTGTAGCATAAGTCATTAGAACACATTTACCACAGTAGCACTAGAGACACCTTAATGGAGAATGGATTGTGGTCGTCGACCATTGTGAGCCCGTATTGACTAAGTGATGTTTTTTATTCTTTTTCGTCAAAATCACAGCGAATCTGGTTGAAATACAGGTTTTGACATATACCCGGATATGGTTTTATGAATGAAAAAATTACAAATGTGCCAAGCACAGTCGTCACATGACTTAAATATGAAATGTCATTGGTCATTTAAAAATACAATAAACGGAAAAACCCAAAACATTGCCATAAAAGGAAATACAATAATGCTTATGAATGAATATGGGTCATTTCCACAAGAAAGAGCCAACTGGCAAAACGTTATTACAAAGGAAAGCCCAGTAAGCTGGGCTTTCCAAAAACGCCTGCTTACTGAGCGCGGGCATGTGGTCTGACGTCGTAGGAACATGCTCAAGGACAGTGCCATGGTACACCGGAAGCGCCACGAGGAGCGCCATGGCCATGCCCACCTTCTCTCCGCTCTCGACCGGAAGCCAGAATAATACAGCGCCCACGGCCAGTAACAACAGCATGGGCACCAGTAGGTTGAGCTCAAAGTACTGCGGCTGCCTTGTCCACTGTAGCCTGTGGTTGGTTCAAATCAAACTACCGTTAAAATAAACCTAGCATTGAAATAAATATACCGTTAAAATAAACCTACTATTAAAATGAACCTCTTATCACCCTATTGGTACACAGAATCTGGCTCTAACTTTAAAACTAACATCCCTTAATACCATGCACCCAAGTAAGGCGCATGTTAATTTGCAAATAAGTTTATATAGTTATAACAAGGTTAGTTTTTCTAAATATTTCTTTGAAAACTTTACCGGCACTCGAGGTTCGGGTAGCGCCCGTCGCTCACGTAGAACTTGGTGGTGGCTGGTGGTCCCTCTTTGCGTTTCCAAAGGGAGTTTGGGTCGAAGGTGTCGCTGAAGGAGACGCCATCCTCGTCGAAACTTAGTTCAACGCCATGCCTGTAATAAAGTTATTTCTATATCAATTGCGAATCAAGACTTATTTAATGCAAGGCCGCCGATAACGGATAAACGCATGTAGGGCGGACCGGAGATATATATTTGGTATATCATATAAGAGCAGACGGGGCGGGGGAGGGGGGTCGCCGGAAATGTAGATTCGCCCATGTATAATCACTACATTATCATCGTATTTGATGAGAACCTCTGATATAGACATATTACTCTTCGTTTCATATGTTTCAAAAGACGTCACATCTGTGTGTAATATAGGTGATTTATAATAAGTTAAGGAAATATGAGTATCAATAAACTAAGATGGCGTGTGTTTCAACCACTCGCACAAATATCTAAATAGTATCAAATATAAACGGCGAGCGTAGACGTATACTAATTTCTCTCTCAAAAATTACAAAATATCATAATACCTCGTGTAACCCCATTGGGCCATGGTGATCTTGCACGTTTGTTCGTCGAACGGAAACTTCTCAATGTCGACGGGGCATCGGGTCGTCAGTGGAGCATCGAATTGCCAAACCACCTCCCCGTTGCTCTTTACTTGCGCGCGAAATAGGACGGCGCTCGTCATCAAACTGGTATAGCCCGTAACACTGTACAAGCAAGGCATTAAAAGTTTCAGTTTTGCATATTATGTAAAAATAAATAAACATTAGAATTCTACATATTAATTTGAAAACCAATAGGATTAAAAACTCGATTACTAGAGCATATCGGAATTAAAGCCGTGATCGACCAAACTTCGAAGCAAGTGTCTCCACTTTGACGAGAGAAATTGTGAATCGGGGTGCTAACAACGGATTTAGCCGAACAAAGAGGTCACTTATATATTTTGGTATAATATACATGCATAAAAGCGATCGGGGCGTGCGCCGCGTTTTTTCCTTTTCCCGCCTAAAACACTCGCATTGCAGGAGGTATACCTGTTTAGAATGACGAGATTGGGCACCCATATGTCCTCGGGCAGCAGCGCGATAGCATCCACATCGCCATTCTCACTCGCAGTCCATGTCAGCAATTCGTCCACCCATTTCTAACAAAGTTAGGAAATTGTCGGTATATGCTTGCACAAAACCTCATCATGACCCCATTCTGACCTCGGATAAGTCAATTCTAGGTCAACATGAGGTTATGTTGAGGTGTTGTAAAAGCTCATAGCAATAACGGTCAGCGCTGCCCTTTGTAATATTCCATTTAACTATATACATTGTAGATTAAATCAAGCGGTTAGACACTATGACATTCAAACCCATATTCCCTCATCAGATCGAGAATGCGTGGCACCATTTAATTTCCAAAAAATAAAAAAGGAGAAAGTTAGTAAATGTTTTCATAGGTATCCACTATGTACTATATGAACTCACCAATCTCACTTCACCACGAATAACCATTTTCTCATTCCTGACATTCTGTGAATGAATGAACAAATATAAACTAATGTACATACTTCAAAAGAAATATTGTGTTTGACCTTTTTTTTTCAAATCGTACTTTACTTGAATCTGAACAAATTTTGATACATAAATTATTAGTGTTCAACCAATTCTTTATTCGCAATGAAAGAAGAAAGTGGCTAGTGCTACTCAGACATGTGTACAGTCTTACCCGCTTATCCCGTACCCGTTTATCTCTTAACCCGCCTATCTCGTCATTTTGACATCGGTCCGAGCACTGACGAGATAAGCGGGTAAGACTGTACCTTAAACCTGCTCAGTCTTATTCGGTCGTCTACAAGAGGTGTTCAGTTTAATTTTGGACACTTTAAATGTGCTTTGTAGCCAAAACAAGGTGTGATACCAATACAATCCTTATAACAATAATATGCGTGGGCCCTTATATTTTTATTATAACTAAACCGTTTCGATGTTCAACAATGCCAAGACATAAAATTGATGAAAAACCTGAAGGTACTATTTTGTGCCTTTTGAAATCTGGATGTGGTGTAACACAGATCCAGAGACGACACAATAGAGATAATTTTGATGTCACTTGAATGACTCTTACTAATGTAATCAACAAACACGGAAAAGAACAAAAAATGCAATTTGAAACAAGAAAAAACACATGGTTTTTAGGAGATATCAGAAGGGTATTCCCGATGTGGTCAAGAAGATCCGGACTATGATCTTAAAAACAAATCCAGACAATAAGCTCGATATTGTAAATAAATAAGGATTGAGTATAGTAACTATAAATCATGTTATCAAACATCCCCTCATATGTCGAGTTGCGAAAAAGCCGAATGTTCATCACCTTACTCAAACCAAGGTTGAAAAACGGCGGAAAACATCCTGGAGGCTGTACATGATACTCAACGCAGAAACTGGACAAAATATATTACAACTGACGTGGCAATGTTTAATCTAAGTCGGGTTTATGGAAAAAGGCGAGTTTATTACGTTTGAGAGTGTCAACAGCCATAGCAAATATGAAGTAAACGAAACGAGACGCATTTACTCCTGGAATCATGGTTGAATTGGAATGAGTGGTCACGGGAAAACTACCCTTGCGTTGATAGATAAGAAGGTTTAGGTGAACTTGGATATATATATTCAAAAAGTACCGGGCCTTTTGTGAGAAATGTTGTACCACGCTTGGTTCCAGGAGAATTGAAAAGCAGCATGGTGTTTCACCAAGACAGTGCATCTTACCATACGTTAATATAGACGATCCAGAATCTCGACGAAGCCGATATAAATTATGTTGCACCTGTAGAGTGGAGGCTTAAGTCACCTGATACCGCCCCCATGGATTATAGGTTTTGTGGCATCTTGACAAGGGAGCTACAGAATAAATTCATACGGACCCTAGCTAATCTTAAGCGTATCCTCAAAATGCCCGGGAACGACCTAACCAAGAATATGATTGATAGGGCTTTCCGCAGTAGGCCGAAACGCTGTATACTTATACATGTATATCATTAACATCGATCTTACATCAAACATCTGTAAACATTTCAAGCTTGAAAGTTGCATAGTTTTCATTCTATTACAAAAGTAAAAGTGTCCAAAATTAAACTGAACACCTCTTGTAGATCTCGATTTTCAGGCGCTCTGGTTGATTTAAATAAGCTATATATAGTCATCGATGAAAAGAACAAGCAATGGACCTTTCCGTACGGAAAATCGTCTTTATCATGTATTTAACATGATTTACGCAATAAGGACGTTCTTATGGCGTATATTTCTGAGAGGCAACTTACGATTTCGTCGAGTTGGAAGACCTTGAGTCGCACCGTGACGTGGATGATGTGGCTGTGGTTGGTTACGGGTCTGCTCTTGGGGTTGTACCTCGCTGGGTCGAGCAGGTGCTCCATCAAGCAGGCCTCGCTGCTGCTTGCGCATGCGCTTACTGCCATATACATGCTATATGTATGTAGGAGTAGAAAGTGACTGAATATTATGAAACTTTTATTGGACACCGTGATTTGGAAGTTTAAATATAGCAACATACAGCAAATCCATCTAACAGGCTTTGTTGTTGCTAGCGCTTATTGCCATTTTAATTTATGATCACAATACCGTAATTGCTGGTGTATAACCCGCACCCCTTGAACATCATTTGTTTTTTTTCAAATACATGTACATTGTATAACTCGCACGGTGTATAACCCGCACCCTCAACATGTCATTTTATGCAAAATGGGTCAAACTACCATTTGACCCATTATAAATCCTTAATTTTCTATAAATATACAGTGTACATGATTTTTTTCTTTAATAATACGCTAAGACATAGCTAAACATTCTATTTTTCTTAATGTGTATGTACATTCGGATAAAGTCCTCATTAATACTCAATACGCGCCTGGACAAATCCTAGGTCGTCCAAACGCGTTTGGATTTTGTTTAACATATCGTAGGCGTCTGTTTTGTGCAAAAAAAATATCAGTAAAATATTATTATCTGCTATCTTTTTCGTTTACGAAAACGGAGCAGGTTATATTTTTGGTCCGGTTTTAAAAAAATAATTTGTGAGGCGCATAACTTTGTTTTAGAAGCTATAAACAAACACAAAAAGTAAACCATAATATAACAAATAACATGAAGTTATTTATTGGCGGGTCAAAATTACAAAATGTTAATAAAGTTTTTAATAAACGTTGAAAAACTTAAATCTGGAATTGCACGGAACCTCATGTTTTGTACGTACCTATGACGATTGGGTGCCGAATTCCTATTGGCTAAAGCG
This sequence comes from Hydroides elegans, assembly GCA_001703475.1. Taxonomy (NCBI): domain Eukaryota; kingdom Metazoa; phylum Annelida; class Polychaeta; order Sabellida; family Serpulidae; genus Hydroides; species Hydroides elegans. The sequence goes on along the minus strand of LQRL01009847.1, from coordinate 23,735 downwards.
ACACGTGTCAATCATACAGCAAGCAATAGAGTTGGGAGGCGGGACATTGTCGCATTATGTGATGTACGTATTTATTGCGTCAAAAGATAAATGCAGCATTTGGAAAGCCTTTATTATGTTTTATTGATTAGAATAATTGCAAGCATAAAATGGTTTCGTTTCAGTAAAGATTCAGTAAAGAAAGAGATATTGGATAAGACTATCCATGACAAAAATCAATGAGACGGTTATATCTTGCTTATCACTCGATGTCATTTCAAAGAAAAGATAGCAGATTCATATGCTCTTTTGAGCATAATATCACTCTTGTTTAAACTTTGTTTTATCGTGTTAATGTTGAATGTGTATTGCTCAGCACGGCTCTTACACCTTTTGAACTTTTCTGCCCGACTTAGAATTTAGTTTTCCTAGTCGGGACCTTTGTAAATGTTTAAAATCAAGATACGCCCCTGCTCAATTTTATTTTAATACATGTACCTTATAAGAAATTTGAAAAAAAAAGTTTTTTTTTATATATACCAAACTATTTTCTATTTCATTAACGTTATTAATTTTAATCAAAAGGTGAGTTCATATAGTTTAAGCGTATTTTTAATTAAATACTTTAAACGTACGTGCTATTTATATTTCATTTGCGGTATGAATTCACAATTTTATCAAGATCTACTTAATAAAGCGAATGGTTTGACTTAGATTGGTTCATACTTACCACTCGACGTATTGAAAGTAATAATGTATATTAACATAACCAATAATCCATGAAAACAAATATGCATTTTTAATGATTTTTATTTCGAATCGAAGATAATTGTAACATCAAATAAAAGGAAAATTGATCTCCTTTTTTGTAGAAAGAGACATGAGTTTAATAGCAAACACCCCTAAGCTTAAACCCCGTCGGTCAAGGTTGCTAACAATCTTATCAAAGTAATATCACATAATAAAAAATATTAAAGTACAAACATCATTTGTTTAATCTAATTCAAGAGGAAGTCATGCCTGTTCAAAATATTTCCATTCTTTATAGTTCCTTTCGCGATTCTTTTCAACACTCTCGTATTGAGAAGGAAGTTATACATGTATGTTATTCAGAAATCATATACTCTTCTAGTCTAATGTCGAATTCTTGATAATTTTAAAAACAAATATGTTAACTCGGCCTTATTGATTATCACATGATTATACTTACAGTTTTGGCCATCGCGGTAAACGTGATAACAAGAAGAATACTATTACACTCGCACAGTAGATACGCTGACACTAGAGTACTGTCACACTCATGTATGGTTCGGTTACGTGTGCCTCTATTTGTTTTTAAATTTAAAACTCAACACTAAAACCTTCTCAAAAGGGCACCGCACATAAACGTTTAAACATGATACCTAAAAAGGAATAGGAATTTAAAGGTGTGCTAAAACTTATAAATTCCTGAAAATGTCGTTTAGTTACAATGAGTATAAGCAGATATATTCGCATATTTACAAGGGAAGAGCTAGACAATTCAAACGATTGTCTTATCTCCGGATCCTGCTCGATTGACACATATGAATGTCGTAACACACAAATGTTCCACATATACACTACTAATACAAACAATTTAATTTTACAAAAAATATAATTTGGACTTCCATGATGCAACATAAAAGTTAGAATTTCTCTATCTCTAAAGCAGCTTCATCGCCTTCAACTGTTGTGTCCTTAAAGCTTACCGAGCTTCCCGAGTAGCCACTGGAACTGTCTTCCTTTAAAAACAAATCTTTATTAACCTTGATATCAGTTGTCTCGTATAAAACAGGCAAACTGGACCTGCGGCGCTTGTTTCGCGCTTCCGCTGTCGGTTTCCCGCCAACGGGTGAATGCGGGTCCCCCGGCTGTTCTGTTTCGTCGCCCGCATATGTCGGGTTCATATGCACCTGCAGAGAAAGCGGGATGGGTATCTCATCAGTCGCTTGCACTGTACTAGCGCGCTTTCGAGCGGGGGCCAGCATTAAGGGGTTCAAATCCACTTCGAAATACGTGTCTCCTGCCTTGTTGCGGCGCTGCTCGAAATCCAACGACGCGTACGATGGTAGCCCATCACCGCCTTTGCCCTCGTTATTCGTAGTCGTCGTCTTAGCGTCTTCGTCATACCCATAGAGCTTATGCAGAATCTGCTGATATCGCCTCACATGATGTTCAAGCGGCGGCGCGCCCACGCCGATAGCCACTTCCTGGAACGTATCTCCCGGCCTCATGCGCTCAATCCTCTTCTTATGCATTTGCTGACAGCAGGTGCGCTGTTCCTTGACGCGGTGGTAGAGCGCATGCGCGAGCATTAAGAGGATGCCGAGAACTAGTTGCGTGGCCATGTAGAGCATCGGGTAGTTGAGGAGTTCGCGGGTGCGGTCGCGTTGGCCGCCGTAAGTTATGGAGATGAGTGCGAGCATCAAACCGGCGTTCACGTACTCGCAGCTGTAGGCCACTGAGCGCCGCTGGGCGATCTATTAGGATTTGAAAAGGGCGTTATAAGCGCATTTTGACTCATATTCATATTTAATGCATTAAGAAAGTGTTATAGAGCATCTGGTAATTGAAGAGTTCGCGGATTCGGTCCGTAAGTTATGGAGATGAGTGCGAGCATCAAACCGGCGTTCACGTACTCGCAGCTGTAGGCCACTGAGCGCCGCTGGGCGATCTATTAGGATTTGAAAAGGGCGTTATAAGCGCATTTTGACTCATATTCATATTTAATGCATTAAGAAAGTGTTATAGAGCATCTGGTAATTGCAGAGTTCGCGGATTCGGTCCGTAGGTTATGGAGATGAGCGCGAGCATCAGACCGGCGTTCACGTACTCGCAGCTGTAGGCCACGGAGCGCCGTTGGGCGATCTATTTGGTGATATACAAAATGTGTTGTGAATTACGAATATATATTCGGA
>LQRL01009844.1:5697-16263 GCA_001703475.1 Hydroides elegans | reverse complement strand
TTTTTTTTTTTTTTTTGTGATAAATTAAGTTACAATATGCCGAACAATTCTTATAATTAATATAGCAGAAATAACTAATATATGCTTAAGGCCGCGTTCACGCGAATGAAAGGGCTCGGAAAAAAAAACACAAAACCAGATATTTCCGAAAGCCACATTTGTATAAAAACATAACAATTTATCCCCTCGGTTCAAGCAAAAAGGATATTTTTTTTTTTTGCGTGAACGCGCCTTTATGCATATAAAGTGGTCAACAAGTATTTTACGATACTGACAAAATGATATTATTAAAGAAAAATATTTAAAAAATCAGATAACATAATTTATGTCCATAATTTTTTTTCAACTCAAAACTTTTTTTACGTGTAGCTTTTAATAGATAGCTATTATTTTTAGCTTTTAGATAATCTTAACTTGATTATTCTTTGACACTTCAATTCTATATTTGTAATGAGGTGTCAAAATGAATCTCTTAGGCATTTTGGAATATGTTTGATTATATTCTTTGTTATAATTATTGTTTGTCGATTGATTACCGTCTTGAGTTTCATGAGGTGTCAAACGCGTATTTCTATACTCAAATTATATACAGAACATAGAAAAATGTCCTGCTACTGACAAAAAAATCAAGTATTTTACAGGTAAAATACAGTTAGATCTATAACCATCTTAAACTTTTAATTTAATTATTTTCAGATCGAGGCTATGGAGACGGTTTTCCGACAGACGCAATACCCCGATGTGACGGTGATTGAGGTTCTGGCTGAACGACTCCAACTGCCCATTGAAAAGATTTGCGTAAGTCTTCATATTATCACCTCAGAACTTCGAAGAGTATGATTTAAGCGTAACGAATTTTACTGTGATTTAGAATATAAATGTAATGTCATTGTGAAATGTTATTGTGAAATAATTATGCTAGTGAATACAATTTTGATTATACAACTGTGAGTCGATTGGCGAAATAGTTGGATATGCATGGGAATGCTGAACTTTATCTCAGATATTAAGTTACAAAAAAAAATAGTTAAAAATGAATTACAAGTAACAATTTAGGCAAATTTGTCTAGCGACGTCAACTAAGGATGTGACGTCAAATGAGCAATGTGGTTTGGTCTCATGTGAAAGTTTTATAGGCGGCATTCTACGTCGCGATGGCGGATGAACGTCTTTCTTACAATCGATGTCGTCACAAAGGGAACATTCATAAGGACAAAACAAACGTCATCTCAACTTGTCAAAATGAGAAGATCTATACATTGTATATGCATTTGACGGCAAATTTTATAGCCTATCACAAAAGAAAACAATCTGATTTATAATGTTCAAATATATGTTTTCAGACTTGGTTTCAAAACCGTCGCTCCAAGTTCCGAAAAGAGTCGAAGAAAGGCCACATTCATTGGATGCGTCAACAGGTGTTTGGAAACAGTGACATATGCACTGGACTTCCTGTGACGTCAGGCGTTATTGACGCCGCGACGCCATCTAGTGTGCTGGCCCCGCCCACGTCGTATGAACAACAAACCACGCCCGCGGCTAGGTAAGTTAGGGTACAACTCTTCACAGGTCATAGCAGATATATGTATATGTTTTCTGGTCATAGTTCCAGGGTTGCGATAAATTGTGAGAACGCTTTATATTTGAAACCAGTATATATGTTGTAATAGATTATAATACGCATAGTATTTCATGATATAAGAAATTATTATAAACTTGCTCCTTATAGATCCATTTACAATAAAGAACGAGAAACAATGTATGATTCATAAATCCTTTTACAATGAGTAAAGTAATAAAAGAATGAGCAAATTTGATAGGTTTGGAAGAAACTGTGCCATATAATCTATATAATAAAACAAATATTATAATGAGTATTTTCTATATTCTTTGCAGAATGACCAATCCTTCCTACGACTACCAGCCAAACGCGCACATATCCGACTACATTACACCAACAAACACTCCTTCGCAGCAGTACCCAATGGCTGGCTCACCTTTCAACTCATGTGACATGTACGCAGACCAATCACAATCCATCGCTTGCATGACGTCATGGTCCGGTCAGGAATCTCTGAGCAGTCCTCAACAATATTCGAGTTATGGCACCAACACTTTGGAGCCTTGTGCGTTTGCGAACGTACCTGAAATACCTTATCAGAGTGCGTCACCACCTTTGATGTCAAACGTTGCGTCTTCGCCCGATTCAGCCTACATGAGTGCATCGCCAAGCAGTGAAACATATATGGGTGCATCGCCGACCAATCAATCAGGTATGGGTGCATCGCCGACCAATCAATCATGTATGGGTGCATCGCCAAACAATCAAGCATACACGGGTGCATCGCCAAACAATCAAGCATACCCGAGTGTATCGCCAAACAATCAAGCATACCCGGGTGCATCGCCAAACAATCAATCATGTATGGCTGCATCGCCAAACAATCAAGCAAACACATGTGCATCGTCAAACAGTGAGATGTACTTCGGTGCATCACTAAACAGCCAACCATGCATGGGTGCATCGCCAAATATTGCATCTTGTGGCAATGCACGATCTCCGACCGATTCCCGTCTCCAAAATGCAGAAGGCTCATCACCTCAGCTGTCGTATTACGGTGGTTCACAGCATTATGGATACCAACCAAACCAGCAAAATACTAGCACAGCCTCCAAGAGCACCTATGAACTTTACAAGGAATGGTGCAATGCATGGGGAAATAATCCACAAGACACTGCAGTTTCTAGCAACTGCGTTAACCAGCAACCTACCTTGATCAGCATTTAAAATCTAGACTGGTGTTGAAGCAACACATATATCAACTCATGAGGTGCTATTGATGTTACATGTTGTAAAGAGTGGTATAAAATGGCCTAACGGTGGAAATAGACACATATATGCATACATATAAGCAGAAGATATATTTTTGACCCCACTTTTGAAATATCGAAAAAACTGTGCTATAATATTCTTTTATTGCTCTTTGGTTTCAAAGAGACCTTTCTTATATGATGTTATTTTTATGAAATTTATACCTTTTACAGGTATTGGTTGGAATAAGTGCGATTACATCAAATGTCACTTCAATAATTAAATTAACTATCAACTGAATAAAGGACTCTATTTTATCAAATTGAAATCCTACTTTGATTCAAATCCATATTATTAGTTTATTACATGTATTTATAAGTTGAATCATCTCGACAGATCTATTTATAATGTAGAATGTTTTATTTATTTAATTATTTAGTTAATTATTTCGTGTTTATGTCAACGGGAATAAATGAATCTCATTCAATTCTACATGACTCTCTTATAGCTTAAGCTGCTATAAGCAATACATTTAGTTTATTATTTATTGTTTCTAAATTTATATACGTTTGTATATTATGTGTATATATTTGAATTATTACAAATAAAATAGAAACGAACAAATATGTTTTTGGGTGTATTGTAACAAATGAACGGTCGCGGGGAACATGAATGTTGCTAAAAGCTGCAACTTTGCAAGCGGACAAATCTTGCTGATTTTTCCTTCCATTTTTCAGACATCGGACGAGCTCCAGTGAATGCACAACTTAATTAATTGAAATAGAAAGGAAAACGTCCGAATTCAATTATTATTTCTTTCTCAAAGAATGTAGATATAAACATTTTAACGACTGTCTAAGCATCACTTATGTAACATTGCGTCACTGGTTTCTCAAATAATACACGTCAAATATTCGACGGTAACAAACGGACAAAGGAGACGGATGGATGTGGCCAAATATGCATGCCCCCCTCCACCTCTCACTTATAATCAAAGACACAACCTCAAGAGTATCGCGACACGGATCGAACTAACCCCAGTTTAGATATGATAAGGAAAATATTCAGAACCCATGGCAGAAATTTTTAAATTTTCATATAACATCTTTTATTATTATAAATACTCGCACACGAAGAAAACTCGATTTCGATTTTTTTTTCAAATTTTTAATGAAGAACAAAATCCTGGGCACTATCATAATTCATACATTTGACACAAAGCACAAAAGAAACATAAAATCACAGAAAACTTCGAATTAGTACATGAACATACATGTGTTAAATGACAAACTCGTTAATTGAACTTTAGGTATTATATTGACATGAGATAGCTAACTTGAAAAGTGAACGTTTACAGGGTAACAATTGCCTTTAAAAATAGTTCAAAAAGTGAAAATAGGATATTTCACCCTTTCACACAGTGAAATCCACGAACAATTCTAACTTCTTCCTATTTCTTCATGGGGTTTCATACCAAAAACTACACTAATGTGGTTACATTTCCCTTGATTTTATTTCTCATACCAAACCCAAATTATGAACACACTTTGATGTAAAATTATTCTGCAGCACAAAAAATACATTTTTGGGTAAATGATAGCAGACTAGCATTTAGCAAAACTATTTTGGTGGTCGATAATACAAAATGGATAAAAAATGGATTACATAACTGACTTAACATCGAGATATAGACATTACTTAGAAACTGTATAGATAAATCAAATAAAATGTTACTTATACACTATGCGATGATGCAGAAAGCTGTCCTCAACCTGAATATATCAATAAATACATCAAAAGCAAAAAATGTAGGAAAATATACATCTGAATCAACCCAACACGTCATATTTTCACCCAAATAAAAATTGGTCAAATCACCCAAATTCTTGGACAACTCATCCATGTTTTTGACAACATGGGTGAGTCGGTTTTTTGGTGAGTTGGTTTTTAGGTTAGATGTCTGACATCCCATATTTTCAATATAGATGCACCGTAATCAATATCAAAGCTTCTACGTGTTTATTTTTCCTACACATGACAGTTACATCTAGGCATTATACTCACATATCGTTGCGTTTATTGAAAAGAAACATCCTGAAATATGGGAGCGAGGAATGTTCAAATAAACCTGCAGCGTTGTCCCTTAACAAGAACACATTTGGGTTTCAATAAACAGATCCCAATATAGGAATACAAATGAAAGACAAAACCAGGATAACTTAATAATACCGAATCCAAATAATAATGGTTAATATAAACAATGTATTCACACTGAGCAAAAATGGAAGCCACTAATGAGAAAAAATATACATTGAAAATTAAATCATCAACAAGCAAAAATTTGAATTCGGGAGTGAAAATTTGGAAATATAATTAAATTTCGTTTAAGCTAGTCTTATGAGAATTTGACAAATCACAAAAGCTAATAGACTATATGTCAACTCCATACATATTCGACGGTTTTGCGGTATATCCTGAAAGAAATAGAATACTGATGTCATTTATTTAATTACAACCATACATTGAATATAAAATATATCGTTAGGAACACAAAAAGTTCACAGTCTATACATGAGATACTAAACTGCTGTCTTCAAATGAACATTCTGGTGCATGAAACGACAATTATTTGGAGTATGTATAGTTAAGGTGGAATGCATTGTCTTAAACTTAACGGTCTTTCTGTATTAAACATAACCGACACTATTCTTATATAACATTTGACTATTGGATATCCTTTAATAAATATTGTAGAAATTGTTTTCAATCCTTAATCGAATCCTTCATTTATTACTCAGTTTGCATCGAAAAAGAATTAATAAATACGGTAGGCCTAATATTTATCATGATTACAACTTAAGAACACCCTAAATACACCAAAAAAACTTGAAGCTTAATACTCAGGGCCCAAGAAAATAAAAAATACACATTGCAGGAATATACATAGTGAGATACAAATTATACATGGAATGGGACTATTATAAAGTTATTAACCAAGAAAACAAGAACAAGGCACTTTCTTATCGCTATTGCGACACTTCCTATTATGGTCAATTTGTCGTAGAGTTTTTGTTAGAAATCTGCACTTTACCATCTCTCATATCGGAAAACTGTCCAGATTTTATAATATATCACACAGCTTTGAACGTCGGAATCCATTTTTTCCTGTCGGACCTCTCGCTTGTGAGCAATGATTATCCCAAAAGATCCTGCAAAAATGCATATAATTAAAGATAAACATTTTCGTTAACGATGAAATCCATGTTTCTGCATAGCCTATAGATAAATTGTACTTAAAATGAAGCGAACATCTCCTTTAATATAAACAGCACAAATATATATGAGGTAACTCGACAAACGGAGACCATGCGACAGTTTAAAACTAATAGCTCGGAATATCTGGTAAAGAATCCATTACGAAAACTAAATGATTGAATATTCACTCTTGACCTGTTGAGCTATGTTATGGTAAGGGTTGATGAGAATTACAATCGGTATATCTATGTTCGCTTGAACGGGAATGAAAAATATTGCTGTTGATGTTACATACCCTACAATCAGTTTCCTATAGTTTATATATGTCGTAGCGAAACTTTAATTTTCAGCGAAACTTTAATTTCGCTAGCGAAAGATGGATTTTTCGGATCATGTAAGTTTTTTATGTCGAAATGTTATATATAAGGCTTTTAATCACTGTTAATCTTAAATATATGCATAGAAATATATTATGGGTCATCTAACCAATCTGTCCAAAGCTTTTTAAGGAATTTTACTCAATAATGCAATCGCAATAAGCCGATTTAGCCCCGAGTTCAGTTCATGACTCAACTCACGGATAATCCTATCTGGCAGTGTGCTTTATGTCACTGATGCACATAAATGGATCAAAGGAGAAATTAAACATAATCATTTTAGGCCAAATCCTAAATTTTGACTGTTTAAGCATCTTAAAAAGACTAGTTTTTCCAACATCATCAGATAAATTAATCTTTCGCTTGCGAAACTATAGTTTCGCTTAAATTAAAGTTTCGCTACCACATATACATTGCACTAGATTACCTCATCTGAATCCTCTTGATACGCTTGCTTCCCTTCGTTCACCGTTGAATGACTAGAGGGCGCTGCCACACTCGGTTGAGGCATGACTGGGGGCGGGGCTTGTGATGAGGGCGTGGCTCCATTTTGATTGACAGGTGACGTCGACGAAGGTGTGTGATCCACTAAGAGTGTGTCATCGGGCTCGAATGGACCGTTGCTGGAATGGGCGTTGTTTTCCTGTTTGTATTATTGAATGAAAAAATGTATGATTAATTTAATTAGATGTCTAAAGGTTATCTATCAATATAACTGAATGAAAATGAACTCATACAACTGCATTTTATTTAATTATTTGACGCCTAAGATTACTTACATGATGTTAAATGCCTTCAGAATAAAATTCACGCTTATTCGTTATTTATTCATGCTTTATTTAGAATGATTTTTCTATTTATATACAATAGTTTCCATATACAGGGATTGGTTATTATTATGATTTAAACATTGAAAATCAATGAAAAATACAATAAAGAGACCCGAAATTCTGGAGACACATACACAAATGTAATTTATCATAAACGAATTAAGTATAAATCTGTGCAAGGCACAAAGTGTTCTCAAGAACCATAAAAAATAAAACCACAGTCAAATTAATGTAACCACATTTCAAATTTGGTAAAATATATTGTGCAAATTTAAGGCTAAGGCATCTTTGCACAAGAGAATGGTAATTTGATATACTGAATCAGATATGTCAATTCAAGTTCCGGATTTTGTCTCGTCATATGCACTGCTGACCTACTGTGAATATTTGTCAATTGGAGTTTTTATATCATTCGTCATATTTTTTATCTAGAAGGTTCTGCGTATTTTGAATCCGAGTCAAAAGGATTTTGACCTAAAAATTGCTGATACCGCGTATTATAGTAAATCTAGATTTATAAAGGGCAGTCCGTTCCCTTAGATCGGCAATCAACACGATATAAGTCAAATTTGATTCTGAACTACCTGTAGTTTAATTTGCAAAGATGGCATCTAATATAAGCGACAAGACCGAAATATTATCGGATAACAAGATGTCAGAAAGAAAGCTTTTACTATCACCAAAATGTTGGTTGTGGAAAAAAGGGGCTCTCTTAGCTATGAAGGACGAAATCATGGAGGAATTATCGTTAAGTGAAGATGATTTCCAGAAGCTTTTACCTAACGGGCCACCAACGAAAGGGACTTACGAAGAGGCAAAGGTAGGCCGACAAAATATTTATGACCGTCTATTCACAAAATACCATTATAAAATAATTTAGATAACATACTTATTCACAATTCTTATTTTCGTCAAAATTATTTTCTTAAAATAAGTTAAACACCCCTTTCAATTGTTTAACTCATTTATAGTGTTAGAGATGCTTAGAAAAACGTACTGTTTTATTTACACTTGAAATGTTTTTCAAATTAATGTGAGTAGGGCGAGTCTGAATATTTATGCATTGATACAAGGTCCCCAAATAGTGTTCTTCACTGAGCCAAAATTGCTGAAACATAGAAAATGTAAGTGAATCACTTAAGACTTTGATACATGTACATTATATTGCAATTTAAGAATCTAGGTCAAAAAGTTCTCGGCCAAAAAGTTTCTAACCGTAAGGTTTCCAAAAGTGACAGCATGTGATAAAAAAGTTACCATCGAAACGTGTCCGGCCACAAAGTCTCTCATCCTAAATAATTTATGTGTTAAATATGGACCATGGGCCAAATGTTTTCTGGTATTTACCAGGTTATGAAACAAAAGAAAGACACCAGGCCATTTTTTTTCGACAGTGTTTTTTATTTTGTCAATTTTATATCTGGAAACTTTATGGCCAGGCACTTTTTGGCTGGAAACTTTTTGGCACATTCTCTCACTTTTGAAAATTTGAAAGCCGGAAACTTTTTGGTAGGAAACTTGTTGGGCGGATACCATCTTATACACCTATAATCATATCTATGCACTAAAAGGTCGGTTAACATAAACTGCTCCCAAAAGCCCTATTGTTTTATGTCGGATTACGAGAAAAAATCAATGACTAGCTTCAAAATGCAGAATGAAATGGGCGCTAGAGACCATAAATTATAAAATGGCGCTCAAACAAACATGGGAACCCATTGGCTCCCTAAATTTGTTGACGAGGTTTTCAATTATTCCATTGAAAACAGAAAAAAAAGTACTACAAGAAACCGGAGGTTAATATAACAAATTAATTTCAAATCATAATTGAGTGCATAAGGGGCGAACTTTGACAATCTCTTGTTCTCATATCATACAATAGTCGTTTGGGCTGTTCAAGCGTCGCAAACTGTCGGATATCCATGAAATATGATTTTCTATTGAATCAATTATATCGTCCCTGTTTTTGCGTAGTGTCGTATGTGCATTTTTGGAGAAATTGAGATATTACATGGAATCAACATCTCTCACACATACCTTTCTTTGGTAGATTTTCCAAACCGATACCTCTTTTCAGTTTTGAGATTTTTTCTCGAAAGTGTCGTATGAGTAACCCGAACGCGTTTTTCGTTTTTTGCGTAGTGACGTATATGTTTCAAAATAACAAATTTCAAAGTGTTGTGTGCCGAAAAATTATACTATGCATACTTAAATTTTAAGGGTATTATAAAATTAACCTGAAAACTATCTGACTAAACTAAAATACAAAATTTGAATTTTGTTAGGCATTATTTCAATGAAATTATGAAGTCCATGTTTTTGTACTTAGCAATAGTTGATGCTGCTTTCGCTTGGTTTAATTGTTTTGGTGACTCTTCGACTCTAAAGAAACGGTGAATACTGTTTTGTTGGAAACCATCTAAAATTGTAACTTATTATTTCGTATCTTAAAATGTGCTTAGCTTGTATTTTATTTGCTTTTCCTGGCATCTTTGGGACGTATTTTTATGTACATTTATGTTTTACGTGTGACGAAAAGTTTGGCGCTCTAAAAATTTATCTGGAGAAAAACAGCAGCGATAAGCTACCTCAAATTATAACCTGTAAACTGCGACCCCCTAAAATCAACAACAAGATTGTCAAGGACAATGACCCAGCTTTAGTTTTATCTTAGCCTTAAGTTTTTCAAGTACTAGCAAGCGCGTTATTGTTAATTGTATTAATGTCACTCAACAGGTAAGTGTTAAAGCAAAAGCCGGTATAAAAGTTATATGTTATCCATTTGTTTCACCATCTTCATATAAACAACAATTAATAAAATATCTATTTTTTATATCATTATACCATTATTATAAGGAATCGGTGGTACAAGCTGGGATTCGAACACACGCCCTTATGACTATGAGTTCGATGCTTTACCCCTAAGCTACAGGCCCGGATGCGATATGAATGAACATACACATAATATGTATGAGTACATTGTGACACAACCATTTATATCAAATCAAAGACTTTCAGATAAGATATGGCTGTCTTCTGTAGGCACCTTACATGACAATATTATTTTTGGCATTTTCTCAAGTAAAAATATTTTTGAGCGGAATCCAGGATCGAACCACGACCTTTGAATCATGAAGCCGATACGCTACCGACTGAGCTATTCGGCCAGGTGTGTAACGGCTGTGATCCAAACAGTCAATAAGTTCACCATACATAAAAATCAATAATTTGAAGTCAGAAGGCATGCCTCAATTAGAAATATTCACGTACACATCATTGGAGTCATTCACCA
>LQRL01009827.1:0-12771 GCA_001703475.1 Hydroides elegans | reverse complement strand
CGGGGGGGGGGGGGGTCTTTTGAAAAAGAAAGCGATGGGAGTCCTACGACGCTAAAGCCACTATCTTGGGTCGTAAATATCTTGGACCACTAAACATAGCTTTCTCAAATTCTCAATGCCATTTGAAGACGCGGAAAGGGGGAGAGAAAGGCAATAAAATTCATTGACTATCAATCACAAACAAGGGGCGCCTTTGAAGCCATAAACACTTAACGGATGCTTGGTTCGCTGGCTGATCGATAATATGTTCAACGACATCTCAACATAACCCCTTTTTTAACGAACCCTCAACCCCTTCCCCTTCCATTCAATCCCCCACCCCCTCCCTCTATCACCCATCAGGTATATACCATTTCGGGTGAAAATCCAATCATTTGCTTGTACCATTGCAAACCCCAACAACTGCCAAGGTTAATGTGGTCTGCAGTGATCAAGTTTCCAATTGATTTATAGGGTTTCATGTTAAAACTATTTCAAAAGAGATAGAAATGGTGAACTTTAGGATTACAGTTATTGCGACCCCCCGTTTATAGCGATCACATATAGATTTAGAATATTCAAATATGTTTTTTGCTTATGTGTATTTACGAATTTGTTCACATGTTTTGCCTTAATTGGATCCAGAACTATTACTGTCATTTGAAAGCTCTAATAAATGTTGGTTACCATCAATGATATTTATTTATATACTCCTGTGAACATTTCAGAATATTTCTAGGTTTTTTTTATCTAGAGACATGGCGTTACCATTTCTGATTATTTTGGTGGACACCAGATTGATTTCGAAACTCCTCAATTTTTTAATAATGAAGCTTATGTACGGAATCGAACTCTATGTTGTGTCGATAGTGAATATTTATATCAACTGTGCTTATATCATCTCTTGCTATAAATCAAAATCAAAAGCTACCTTATAATTATTGTTGATTCGCGTGATTTCCGAAATGCTTCCTCATAGCAATTTGGGAGTTCTTAACACAAAGCTGTTAAGCCCTCATCATATTTAAATTTTTGTTGAACCCTAGAATGAATTTAATAAATAGTAATGACAAAAGAGAACTTGGAAATTGGTGATTTTTTGGGCATTTCAATTTCGAGGTTCCACGTTCCCATGGATGAGCAGTCACATAACTTTTGCCAAATTTGGTGCAAAAGAATGTTATCAGAATTTAACATGTGGTTTGCATGGAAACCTGCAATTAAGCCCGAGAATGATTACCCTTTAAAATATACAGTTCAACATCGAATACCCTTAATATAACGTCAAGATTTATTATATCTCCAAATGAAAGGAAAGCGATGGACCGATTCAAACGCACTGCTCTATGAAGCATTTGAACTATAAATAATTGTATTTATTTGCACAGATTGCTATCGATGTCTTAAATGACATGGAATTCGATAGCAATCAGATTGGGGAGTCTTTTTCTTTTTTGAAAAAAAAAATACGGCGCAATTTAATGTGATATATTTTGGGAAATAATTTATTTCGGGAAATAAACGTGTCGCCGTGAACGTATTTGTCGTTCTGTGTCAATAAGCACATTGAAGGGCGAGAATATTGGAACGCCTTAAATGACGCATAAAGTAAATACCGGGTTTTACTATCTTGATATTCATTTCCATTACGGACGTTAATAATCTTTATTTACTTTTAAGTGTTATTTAATTTTGATCAATATTTGATTAAACTTGAATTAATATTATGTACTTATAATACTATTGCTATTGTCATCTAATTATCAACATATCGACATCCTTTGAAAACCTAATGCATTGACAATAGTGTCTTGCGTTGAAATCATCTCCCAACATAATACACTTAAGTAACATCATTTATGCCGAACTACCACCCAAATATATCTACTTCCAATATCTAAGCTCAGTTTTAAAATGAATCTTAACGTGTCATTCCCCCATAAACATATCTTCCCCACCCCCTCAATCCCCACCACCCGTTTGATTTTGGTTTTACGCCCCAAAGCCTTTCAATATCATATAGGCTATTCACAGTAAATATATGACAATAATAAATCACTAAATGCTAAAATGTCTATTTCGGGATGAGAGGACTTTGTGCCCCTTTCAGTTTTTCTCTCCTCTCATGAATTAAGAAGACCCTTCTATACACTACTATTGATTACATTCAAAACCGTCGTTTTTACCAAAGCAAAAGCGGTGAAGCGTTTCGTTTTTATTTTTCTGAACAAGAAATCATCACATATTTAAGGCTACTTATCGAAAATGGGGGACGTTTTGCGCTTACTTACAATTGAATTGATAAAAAAGACGCCCATTTAATACGAGGGGATTAAGTGTATATTGGAAAATACGAACGGCATGTGAAACCTAATTTTGAACTTTTAAAGTGTTCGAATAAAGGCAATTATTAGAATTTGAATGTCATTTGAGAAAAGGCTTTTGAAAGTTATACATAAATTGATTTTATTATTCGGCAGCTGTATTTGCTTTTCAATTCTTTTCCTCCTATTTTTTTTCAACTTTTTCCTGTGCGTTATGTGAATTACAGAATGTCATCGCACTCTATTTGATTTTATATATTATATCGAATTCGTTTTAAAAACTATTAGTGTTCAATATCCATTGCGCTCATTCAAATCAGAACAAAATCAAAGTGCCCTATAATGAAGGGTACAAAAAGTGTATTTCAATAGAAAATAATGAAAAATTAAATTATTTTTATGCATCCAAATTGTGATTGCATTTAGGTGATTGTTACGTGTTATGGGCGATTTTTTGCACTTTTTGTTTAATGCCTCATCATCTCGAACATATTTTTGTTCGATACCCAAAGGGCTTCCAATTAAGACATGAAAATAGACAGCGTCTGGGATCTTGCTCTCTACAGAATTTCTTAAAATATAACAATGCTCTATTAAAAACAGTTTTCACTGTCTCATTGTTTTTTCACCAATTTCAATTTTCGGATGCTCAAAGTTAATTACGTATAGGTTAATCTAATTCAGCAAAAGTCTGATTCAGCTAATATTCTTTTTCCTTTTTTTATCACCAGGAGCGAGATTTATTAAAATTGGTATTGTCTCATCGGTTGATGAATTTTGAAGCCGCAAATTGGCTAAAAGTTTATTTACTCATTTGGTCGGTGGATCATTGCTCCGTCTTGAATGACCAGATCTCCTTTCGCCGTTTTAAGGCGAATTCAATTAAATCATTATTAATTTAAAATACTATTTTTTAAGGGGAGTGGGTTCACTGATGAAGCGTACTTAATTTCTGATTGAAGCGGGTCCCAAGGTCGCTAAAATTTGATAAAAAGAAGGTCAAACAGATAGCCTTTTAAGTAAAAGTCTAATCAAGCCTGCGAAACCTATATTAATTACGTGCGTATTAATTTGGCCCGACATTTGACACACAAGTCATACGTTTAACATTTAGCAAGAGTTTTATTAAAATGCAATTCTTGGAAAATTGGATAAGTTAATGGGAAAGCATGTTTTCATGATTGGCATATGACTTAAATTAAGATTATTTTTTTTTTTTCAGTTAATTATATAGCAAGAAAGAATTTCGGTCGGTTATCCAATGAAAAATATTTGTTCCAAACCATTATATTTCTGATTAGATTGAGTAAAACCAGAAAAGGAATATTATTTCAACAACAAAATGTATGTGCACATATAAACGATATATATGATATCATGTTATATATTCCAAATATATTTTGAGTTTCGCATTATCTAATTTGCTTTAATATTTTTTTTTTTTTTTGATAAACCTCACAAAACTATATAATTCGATCTAATATCCTTTAAATTGCAGCGACATTATGTAATATTTGTATTTTTGTCGGGGAATCTAACAATAATCGTCCGTAGAGTATTGTACGTGAGCATTGATACGCATCAGAACCTTCGACTCTGTCCTCATAAAAATCAGTCAACAAAACGAGTGGACAATATATGGCTACTGATCCAAGCCATCTTAATAATTAAGCAACAAAAAAAACTCAGTATACATTTGCGGACGTTCTCAGACTCAGAGACAATGTTCATTAAAGTACAAAGTGATTGATAGCAACACAATAAGGACTTTGTCAACACAAAGTAAAGCATACAAGACAACAGGATAAAGGGCTAAAGAAAGGGAACAAATTTCCATTAAGCATCATGCAATCGCGTTCTGGCCCTTCCTCCAATGTGGGGCTGCAGCCGATTGGCGTCGTCGCTAGGGTGGCGATGGTTGCTAGGGATGGGGCAAGGATGCGAAATGGGTTGGTATGGATGGCTTTTCAAACAGGTAGAGCAATAGTATTATTGATGTTAGAAAATGGGGAGCTTAAAGTGAGGAAAACGGCGTTTACAATCTTACATCCACATACAAATATTAACACACCGTTCATAGTTATCAAGCAAGCACAAATAAATCTTCTCAACAGGACTTTATGGCAAGTAAAACTTTCATTGATATTGTCACCAAATTAGAATGTGAAATGAGAAACTCGCAGTTACACAAATTTAAGTCCAGATAATAAACATATTCACCAATCATATAAAATCAAAAAACTTCAGTTAATTTGTTTATTTTCTCACATATAATAAATTTCATATTCAGAGTTTTAATATAGACTAACATGTCCCCGATTGAAACCGTGCCAATCATGAGCAACAGGTTTTTTTACTCAATCCATGCCACTCAATTGCGCCAATTGCACAAGCTTCCCCGGTGTCACCCCAATCCAGCCTCCCTATTGATAGAAGCCAAAGCAATGATTTCTCATACACGAAGAATGGAGAAGTATCAGTGATGTCTAAAATATCAGAATCTGAAATGCGACGCCAGGTATTATGGTCAATCCTAAATCCGACGCCGTAACGCTACCTCAGGCATTATGGACATCCGAAGCGCGCCCTAAGGCAAGCAATAGGTGTAAAAGATTTTGCCTTGTCGCCCAAGATACAAGGACGGTGGGCTTCTTGGCTTTCACCAAGGGAAACCGAAGGGGAGGTTTAGATGTTTCATTGTTCAATCGGCGTGCTTTTATTTTTAGTTTTTGTATCTAAGGCAGCGGAGTCAGGCGTCACTTAATCAAGACACGGGTTGTCGATCAAATTTCCAATCAGAAAACAATTGACAATGGATGCCTAAGAATCGCATCGGATTTCGTCGTCTTTGTTGCATCGGTTTTAGATTATTTATTTCGACTAGTGTGTGTGCAACACATTATATTAAGCTTTTTTTTTATTATATCAGTAAAACGTCGGCAAGAGAATGCGTACATAACCGACTACCTACAAAAATAATCTGCCATAGATCTGACGGATTGTTTTACGAAATCGCTTCATTATGGATCAAGCTTATTTTTGTTAAGAATTTCATTATAATCCCTTAAATATAGTTTTGCAATGATCTCTGCTGTTAAGAAGGCGCAGGTTGTAGAGATTCTTGGATGCGCACAGGTAAAGACAACTCGACTCAACAATATGCTTGAACAATGAAGACCTTTTTATTGCTTTTAAGGGTGTTTGATTAGCCATTGGAATATCGATTCCATAGTCGATCGCATTGGAAATTCTTAATTGGTTAATTTGTAAGAAAATAAATTTTGATCACTGGACAAATAATCAATATCAATACCGTGTGACCAAAAGGGTGGGGCGTCTCAAAACAGACCTACATAGACTTACGACATATATTGTCGCGAACACGAACGGACTGAGAATAATCGATTGATCCGTCCGGATAAATTTAAACAATATTCCTAGAAACTTCACTTCGTGGCATCAGCTATGAGGTAACGCTTTTGTCTATATCGCAGCCCGGAGAACATCTCCCCATTCCTCCAAGTGATGAAGTGGCCAAAGAGTATCTTGTTCCCTCTGAGCAGGTAGTGCGTGTGTCGTCAAATCAGCAGTGACAACATTCTCCCAAAGGTGCGCCCAAATCATTTCCCTAAAAGACGCCCGCTCACTCTCTTCGCTCCTCCTCAATATGAGCCAGAGACAAACCGGTGTCTTCTTAAGCATTCGGGTTAAAGCGGCATTGGATTTGTTGTGGGCGAAAAAGCCTCCCTTACCCTCCCGGGTAAAGCTCGAAGTCAGAACCTGGTGCGTTACTTCACAAGGTTTGGCTACACAACCAGTGCGATTTTACTCGTAAATCGATTAAGAGTGATTTTCAATCTTTATAAAAATTGCAGCAAAAAAGGGCAGAAACTATTGCTTCGTCTTTGTAACCAAAACAATAACAGTGTAATGCAAAAACATCACAGACAGAATTTTCGAGGTAGCTAAAGATAATTTCCGAATGGCTACGGTGATTTTCCAATCTCAACTAGCGGCAACACCACCTCCCGATGCGATCACCAATTTCGTTGTCAAATATAGACAACCACATCCCGGACGCACCTACCCGTGCTGTATCCCTTCCAATCGCAATAACAACCTTGTCATCCCTTTCTCCCTTGTGCAATTGTTAGTTGGTGGTGAAGACACCGGCTCAAAGACACCATATTGAACATAATTATTTTGTCCCTCATTAATGGTGCATCCCCTTCCCTCCCTCCTTCTTTCCCATGCATATTGATTGCTATTGCTTGTCACAACCCAGTGGTGGCCTTATCACATTGTCGCCGTTGTCGCCGGATTTCAATTTCCCCCTTTTCTTGCTCAGATCATAGAAGACATTGGTTCATCTCCCGGAGCGTATGGAAAGAGACTCCAATATTTCATTATTGTGTTACATGTTGCTACACCTGCAACAAGGTATCCCCCGGTATGGCACTTGGCGACAATCGAAGCTCAGGTGATAGAAGCGAAGGATCATTACAAGACAACATAAGGATGACAATTCCCTTTTATAGAGTTTGAGAAAACGGTGTGCTACATCTAAGGGAAAGATGACATCTGAGAAGATATAAGTTGCGGCTTATGGAGACGTTTAATGATCTGTATCAATGACATGGCGTGATATGATTGTGCATTGAATATTGTGATATGTACTGCGCCCATGAAAGATCCATGACAAAAGCGATCGCTGCAAAATGGAAATAAGATATTGCTTATTTGTTATCACCTTTATATATTCTACATGGCTTTATTTAATGTGAGCGTGCAATAAAGTCGGTGCGTACTATATTCGGTAACTAACAGTAACCGCCCGCTTAATCTTACCTATAATCAATTTTAAACAATGAAAAACTAGAGGCTAAAGGCCTTCGATCCCCCGTGAACATTCAAACGTTATTTGATATAGTATGGTCAGCACTGGAAAAAAAAACATAGGCATCAGAGATGCAAAGCCCCAAACCTTATATAATATATATTCGATATCACTTACATCTGTCGATTGAAAATATAAGGTGATATTATTTGTCTTTCTCACAACGACTTTTCACAAAGTCTTTCTCATAGTCTTCCTCACAACGTATTTCTTTCAACGTCTTTCTCACAACGTCTTTCTCACAACGTGTTTCTCATAACGTTTTTCTCACAACGTCTTTCCCAAAACTTCTTTCTCTCAATGTCTTTCTCATAACGTCTTTCTCAAAACGTCATTCTCACAACGTCTTTCTCATAACTTTTTTCTCACAACGTATTTCCCACAACGTCTTTCCATAACGTCTTTCTCACAACGTCTTTTTCACGAAGTCTTGCTCACAACGTCTTTCTCACCAAGACTTTCTCATAATGTCTTTCCCACAAAGTCTGTCCCACAACGTCATTCTTACAGTGTCTTTCTTACAACGTATTCTCACTTCAACGTCATTCTCAGAACGTCTTTCACATAACGACTTTCTCACAATGTCCTTCTTACGTTTTTCTCACAACGTCTTTCTCACAACATCTTTCTCACAACGTATTTCTAACAACATTTTTCGAAAAACGTCTTTCTCATAACGTCTTTCTCACAACGTCTTTCTTACATCTTTTTCACAACGTCTTTCTCACAACGTCTTTTTCACAATATATTTCTCATGACGTCTTTCTTACAACTTCCTTCTTATAACGTCTTTCCCACAACGTCTTTCTCACAATGTCATTCTCACTATGTCTCTCTCACAACGTCTTTCTCACAACGTCTATCTCCGTTATTTCGACCAGTATTATATTTTTCAAACTCGACGAGCTCTAGCATGATTCCTACAATAAGTGTAGTCATTTCGAATATGTGTGATCGATCGACATGAAACCCTGACGAGGCACAACTTCAATATGTGGCTTTCATGTATATAAGAGCTCTATCTTAATTCATCCACAGCTTCTTCCAACTTTAAAAAAGTTCGAAGAAAAAACAATCGACATGAAACCTTGATGAGATTGAATTCTTGTTTGGCAACCAGCAAAGACAGGGCATAGAAACAATACACACATATTAAATTGATAATATCTTACATGAAATGCCCGAAATTTTTCAAAGGCTCCGGAATCGACAATTTCCGACCGATCGAGATGAAACCTTGACGAGGCACGACTTCAGACTTTGGTTTGTACATGTCTAGAATTTTATAGCTCTAATTCAATTCCTTCATGCAAAACTCGCGTGCACAAAGTGCCTGACATCTGGAAAAAAGTTTGAAAAATCGACAGATTTCAAAGTGCTCCAGAATCGACAATGTTCAATCGATATAGATGAAACCTTGACTTATACATTTATAAAATTTCATAGCTCTAACTCAATTCCTTCATACCAAACTCGCATGCACAAAGTGCCTAGCATCTGAAAAAAAGTTTTGAAATCGACAGGTTTTAAAGTGCTCCAGAATCGACAATTTTCGACCGATCGAGATAAAACCTTAACGAGGCACAACTTCAGATATTGGTTAATACGTGTATAAAATTTGAAGGCTCTAGCTCAATTCCTTCATACCAAACTCGAGTGCACAAACTACCCCATGTCGAGGGGGGACGGACGGACGGACGGACAGACAGACGGACAGACAAGCTCAACCCCATATCCCTCCGTTTCACGGGGGATAATAATGGGCGACGGTGATGTCAATAAACAAAAGTGAACTTTGTCCCGTTAAAACGAAACACACGCAACACCCCTAACTGTCCGAAGACAACAGAAATTTGTCATTGCGAACTCACCCACCTTGTTTATTTCATCGCCCTCCCTCCCCGCCCCACCCCATGTCCCATCCCCGTCCCCCTCAATCCACGACCCGATATGTCGTTCTATGGTCATTTGTCTGCAACCTTATTAATCACGGTGGCAGTTTAAAAAAATAAAAACAATCCAAACTAAAACCAAACCATCAAAGGGTGACATCACTGCGCATAACATATCGTGTTCATTACACTTGGAATTGATTGGGAAAACAAATTGTTCGACTCTTTTAACATTCGAGGTTAAGGCATTATTAGTGGGTAGGGCGCAATGTTTTTGGACATTAACTTAAGGGATTGATGGGGTTGCGTCGTTTATTAACCCGGAGCGAGCTAATGATTGGTTTAAAGCAAACCACATGTTTTGGGAAAAAATGGATTCATTATATCATTATAAGTTGATAATATATGATCGTATTATGTTCCTCATTAAACCACATATTTTAATCAAATAATAAAACTATACTGGATGACATTTGTACCAAAATATGTTATTTGGATGCGTCATTTGAAAAGTCTTAGAAACATCTCCTTGCGAACAAACTGGATCAACCTTAAGTTCACATGGCAAGCAACCGGTTCCAACCCTTGAGTCCATAGCAACCATTTGTTTTAAAGCCAGAATCATTGACAACTATGAGGTTCAGATCGCGTATTCTTTGAAAACCAGCTGAGTTCGAACCAAACTTTGCCTTGAAACAAATATGGGTTCAAATCTAAGTATGCCTCAGTCCGTTATTCCGTACATCCATCTCAATTCAAACCAAATTTTGATTTGTTAGCAACACTCGTCTACTCTTAGCAACAAGTCTCTCCTGACGCCATACGTGACTCCCCGTCAACATCCCCTTCCCATTCGAGCTCTTATTGAGGGCTTCGGTTAACAATCCCTATCACATCTCGAGTATTTGCCATGCAAGCGATATGCTTTTGAGCTTGTTGCCTTCTCTCTTGTCTCTGGTTCGTATTGTCTAATCAAAGGCATCCGATTCGCACAAGGCAATTCCGATCACGACAATTCTGATAACCTATGCTTGGTTTCAGACAGACGCCATTTCTTATTGCATTGAGTCTATGATCGGGACTTATTCAGCAACGTGTTTAGCAGCTAAAGGCATGATTGTCGCTCCTTTAAATATCACACGTGACAAAACAAATGCCGATTTCTCAGGTCGGGTTAGCAAGCATATTGCGGAAAAGGCACAATTTTAAACAGCTAATTTCCACCTTTTTCGAGGACTTTCCATATTTAGCATTGTCAATGCCTCTTTTCATCTTCAATAACATTACTCCTACAACCCCACCTACACCCCACTTCCCCTCTCCAATATCCGTCCCAATCATCCGTCGTATTATCCCCCGTTGCTACGCTATTTGTCAAACGGTTGTCATGGCAACAGGTGGATGACACCAATCGTCTATAACAACACAACTTTGGTCATGTTGATGCATCAGGTGCCTGTATCGGTGATAGAAGAAAGTCTTTGCCAATAATTCTCCAGCGACTTCTGATCAGGAGGGCACTTTGGCGTCATTTACTCTTGTATCTTCTTTAAAAGACGAGGAATGTTGAGGGTGGATGGCAAAAATATTGGTCTTTTATGTAACGAGTTTGCGATCACAGTTATAACTGCTCATGGTCGGAGTGTAAGTAAAATCCGATCATACATAGGCACTGAATTGTGTCATTGTAACAAAGATACAAAAAATTTAAGCAACCATTGCGTAAGAATGCCTACGTTGTCCAGCAACCGTCACGACCACAGCGTTGACAACCCAACTTAGGGCATATGGGGTTGCGGCTTTCAATATGCTTGGCTGCGCCTGTTATTGGGTGTCCATTTAATCGGGGTCCGTAGCGAACATCAAAACTGGAAGTATCTTCAAGGATTTTCATGGAAAACAGTTGGCTCAAATGCGTTGACAATACAAAGACTGATCTCAAAGGTGTTTGATGCAATATGCTTGGTTGCGCATGTTATTGGTTGGCCATTAAATGCAACAGGCGTATGGCAGCCTTCTTGTCAACGGTGAAACAATCGGGAGGTATTAACCAGGGTTGGTTTGGCAAAATGGCGCAATTGTGGGTCTGAACATCCAGAATATCCCATCACCTCTCAACCCTTGAATACGGAGTGTTGGAGGACGTGTGTGGGTAACGGGATTGTTTTGGAAGGGTTACTGGCAGATTAGAGATCGTTCATGCATTTCTTATCAATAACAACCAAATGTGTAAGTACCAAACTCAGTTGGAAAGACGTTTTAACACGAACAGTCGCCTTTTAAGTAATGTGTTTTGTTCGAGTCATTGCGAGTACTTCGTTTGATGAGGCGCTTGCAACATCCAAAGGGATGCGGACACTTTGACAAAAGTGTTGCTACTCTTTCTCACCGATCGGTTCATCGATTATGATCTGAGAAACCACGCTATTCGTCATATTACATTTTCATGACCAATATCATCCGATAAAAATTCGTTAACCACCACTTTTACTTAAACATGTAATGAGTAACTTTTCTTTAAAATTCGTTTTCTCATCTGTTCAGTTTTATTTCTTTCACTTATTTTCTTTTATCATAAGGGAATTACTCATTACAAATCATAACCAAAAACTCAGCAATCAATGACTTCTGGTGTAGCCCCTTCTTCAGCCAACGAAAGCGAGCATTTCTACTTCTAAAGCGTATTATCGACGATTGATCATCTATCGTGTATCACGAGACAAACCGAGTTGTCGATTCATCCGATACCAGTGTGAGTCGATCACGAGTAATGTGTTTGCCTATCGACACCCCTAATCACGACTAATGGCTCCGAACAAATAACGTGTTTCACAGAAAATGTTGTTTTTTTTTTCTTGTTTTTTCTTTAAGATTATTAATCACCATAAATGTTGTTGCTTATTTACTTATTTGTTGTTCGCCTGCTTAATATTGTGTTTGGAGATTCGAAAGCAACGTTTTGGTTCGATAGCCAGATTTATATAGATTTTCGTAGGATTATTTTCACAACGGGCCGTATCGGTGAAGCGGTTTTGCCAACAATTTGACATAGAAAGGATATATGAAGCAATCTTTTCAAACTTAAAACTGTATCACATTGACACAATATAAAACTGCATCACATATTGGTAGCTCTATATTCGGATAACTTACAGACATGCATTTGTTTCCATTTTCTCCTCCACGCTGAAGCTCTTGAACAAGAACCCAATCATTACCAATCTAATGAGGGTTCTCCTCCTCTGACACAAAAAGGACAACCGTCGCCATATGATCATCATATAAGAGATAGGTACGCCGACCAGGTATTGTCAACGCCGCGAAACAATACACCGCAACATAGGGACCCACATCTCCTCAAGAACCAATCAGTGTGCATTAATGAGCATATCCGCAGTAGCAGAGGCTATCATCATAACAGGAGAGTGGTCGCGGAGGGTTTTTTTCTGATAAACAGGCAACGGGAGAAGAATAGGGTTTGCTCGCTATTATTAAGAAACATGACTGAACCCCCTTATAGGTTATAAGAACCTTCTCTCCGGAAAACCAATCAGTGAGAATTAATGAGCGAGGAACCCCTCTTCTGGTCAACGGTAGCGACGATATCATTATAACAAGAAGACATACTGTCCACTCCCTCCCCATTCAATCATATATCCATACCATACCCCCCCACCAC
>LQRL01009821.1:5534-22945 GCA_001703475.1 Hydroides elegans | reverse complement strand
TCTTCTTCTTCTTCTTCTTCTTCTTCTTCTTCTTCTTCTTCTTCTTCTTCTTCTTCTTCTTCTTCTTCTTCTTCTTCTATTGTACAGGCCTCCAAGGAGTATAACGTACAGGCTGTACAAAGGCTATGAGTGAATATTGATAATAAAAGTTTTGTTGATGATTGATTTACATGTAAATGAATCAATATCGCATGGGCAGGAAAAGCTCTTCTGCTGTTAATATTGGTGCGGATTTAGGGTGAAACAGAGTTATCATTAGAGAGACTGTGCATTTTTTTTTTCGAGATTACACTTTTGATAAGCCACACTAGGTAGATTGATTTTCTTGATTTTGTCATTTGTTCATGGTGGTTGCTCTAAACGTGTTATCCACAATATACAAACATATTATAAATGAATTGAAACAATCTCCTCCCTATTTTAGGCTGAGCATATACTCTAAATATGATTATGTAATACGCGTTCTCGACAAGGCGGAATTTAGACAGGGGCACACAACGAACACATATTATATGTTTGACCGAAACGTTGAGGAATATTCCGAAGCGTATGCAAAATCTAAAAATATTGTGATATTACCTCATATAAAGCCCAAATATCTGTTCAGATTTTGCGAGGTATGTCCAAAACTCGAAAATGTGCACGAAGGCTCACGATGTTAGACAGGTTCACGGCTCTATATATACCCAGCTAACACAAAAACCTTATCATGAGCTCATGTTGGCCTAGAATCAACTCATGCTCGGTCAACATGAAGACATGATGGGGTTTTATGCTCGATGGGTATACCCTAGGACTAGTTCACCATGTTCACGAGGTTTACAATTTTACAGTCTAACATGTATGGTTCACCATGTTCACGAGGTTCACGAATTGATATAAAGAATAATTATTAGGCGAATTAACCGCAAATTAAAAAGATTAAATGATAAAAAACTTTATCTATTGATTAAGAACAATTATATTATTTAAAAAAGACATGAACACATTATTGATGAAAACAAATACATGATTGATTTTTTTTTATGTTTTAAAATTGGAACGCATCTAAACGTGTATTTTAACGACATAATAAATTGTTACGTCACAATATAATATCATTAATATTGGCTTGTCTTATATATAAGCAAACTCATTTCGCCTTGCATATATATTGAAGGAAATATATAATGAAGGAAAACATCGTGTTGATAATTTTGAAGATTACGTTTAAATATAATATAATAAATATCTTACATTGAATTAAACATCATTTACGCTTTTTATGGGTTTTTTAATTTGTGTCTTACGTAACTAACGCCTGACGCTGTGACGCAAAAATTGTGAGATTTAACTAGCTAATTATTTGTGACGTCAGAATTACGCATCACTTAATTTACGTTTCCTAAAAAAAATCGTGAACATCATGAACCTCGTGAACGGGCGTGAACATTTTATAGTCCTGGACATGAATGGATTTTGCTAGCTAGCTGACAAAAAATGCAATAGTTTTGTACTTAAATATATGTTCTTAAATATTCCTAGCTAGGGTAATCAGAACAGGTTTTATAATTCCACATTTTGAAATGACATATTGAATGGTTTTATGCAGAAATATATATGATAATATCAGTTACAAAGTCGTTTCTTGGCGGATCACATATTATTTTCAATCAGTAACATAACTTATTTTCTTGGTTTCTAATTGACAACCGAATGGTCATATCTGTTCACCAGATCTGTTCATTTTGCTAGCTAGCTCGGGTAGCCATAAGAACAAATATTTGGCAGAACAGATTGTTGGATGCCCCTGTTTAGATAATAAAGTATGACCAATGTGTGCTGTACGTATAACAGGAGTACCCAGCAATTTATTCTGTGTAATATATATTCTTTTCAGATATCTATCTTGCCGGTATTTTTACAGAACAGAAAAGAAAAAAAAAGCTTTTTGAAAGTTTCATATTTTCCTGGCAATATAAACGAATAGAACCAAATTTATGAATATAAATACGTAACTCTGATGTTTGTACTTATTGTGAGAAGAGAAATATAGACATTGACATTACTTTGGTCCATGCATTAGTATATTGTCAAACAACACAACAATGGTTACAGTCTATAAAACTTGCAATCAATAGTCCCTCTTTATAAAATGTAAGTAGAGATAAGTTTTTGTTTTGTTTACAAGATAAGGCAGATAACATGTTGTGTATTATTATCAAAAAGTATATATGTGACTTTCGTGGTCAGGAAAAGGCCTTTTTTATTGAAACATTTTTGAAAAAAATATATCTAAGTATTATAGCAGATAAGAATACATTAGGAGAAAGACAATTTTCATTGAAATGGTCAAATTTTAATGTCCTTGTAACAAATAGTTGTAGATATGTTAAAAACCATCAATAAGTGAGGCGATGACAACTTGCAAACATGTCGGAGTAACCCTCAACGTTCGGCAGAAAGACATAAAAAGACAAAATAACTTACAAAAACTGTTTTCTTAAAACCCATCTCGAAATCAATATTTACTTATTGTCAGATAAGAAAGAAAATACTTCAACATAAATCTTGTTTTAAATATATCGATGTTAATTGGAATTGTAATAACTCGCTGGGAAAGAAAATAGTTGCTTTCCAATAGCGGTTTCTTTATTGAAGATGGGACCAAAATAAAATCTGAATGGCTCATTGCATCGAATTGCTAAACATATTTTAATTGTTTATAATAAATTTGTCTGCAAGAATTTTATATATGTTTGACAGTAAAGCAAAATTTGTAATATGTTCTTGCAGAAATGTTGTTAGAAAAAAGCTTGATTTTAGCATATGCTATGGATCATGTTTATTACTATCTAAATGGTTACAACATTGAGCTACTATGGTAATATGCAGAGCTATTTAATTTATATTCAAAATCTATATTTAAAAGACAAACAATAAAAAGCATGGCCATGATATACAGCAGTAAGGCGTCTTAGATGGCTTGACGTTTATATAGATTAATAGGTTCAAACAAAAACACCACATAAAGTTTTAAGTAGAACCATTTAAACACCTTCTTAACTAAAATTTTAGCTTATTTTTATATTAAGCTAGTAAGCATTCTTACTTTTTTGGTTATTGATTCACAATGACAATCAATAGTAAGTTGACGGATCAAATCGTTTTTGATCTAGATATCTGAGAATCACTTCGCTTTTCACGGAAACGATACATAAATATTTATAAATTTGTTGAAGGTCAAATTATAGAGATCCGGTAGCTCAGACAAAATCATTCCTTCGAGCCTGGCTTTTTATAGCTTATCTTCCTCATCGGGTTTTCAACATCAGACAGGATTGAATTTTACACCATATAAACTCGACCCTATCGCTGTGCCATTTAAATTAATTTTGATCGGGGTGACATGTACTCTACAAGTCAAGCATGATATTAATCGTGTCCATTGTTGTGTTTGATTTGAAAACATACAATAGTAAAATTGTTTATTTGACAATGAAACAGAAATATGCTCATCCTTTATGTATTGAAAAAAAGAGCTTTTATGCGAAACATTAACAACATATGTTACTTACTGCTTTGCATGGCCTATAATTTACCACTGAAAAATGGGAAAACTGTTGTCGATAGTTGCACAGTGCCATCGTTATTTTCCAAAGTTACTGTATTATCATTGCATCTTAACATACATGACATATTGTTCTAGTTTTCTTTCTTATTGATTACCTACCATTGTTGTAGGTGTATCACATAAGTAAAAAAATCAGGTAAAAAAAAACTAAATAGAATATTATGAAACCCTTTTTGCATGTATTCATTTCCCTCTCACAGGTCTCTCAATAGTAATGCACCAAGATACTAATCTACTCTCATCCATTGTTTATAGTACCACAAAATCCCATAAACAATTTAAAATACTTTTGGAAACAGTATTGGATTATTGAGATAAGTTAGAGCTTGCAGTTAAAAATAAGCATCTCGTCTTCCCCTTTGATATTAAAACCTGATTAAGACCAGATATGATAATATACATCACCACAAACAAGCTTATTATTATTATAATCGAGTTTACAGTTCGATGACAATTGAGAATTTGCATACGAATTGGCATACGAACGTAAGAAGCTATGATACAGCGAGCTATGTGATAATTGCAGAGAGATAGGTAGGTCTATGTCGTGCTATCCTCTGGAAGTTGGATATCGTTTGTTCGTAGGTACATCGAAAATCGGAGCCGTACGGCAAATGAGGTTTACCGGAAAAGAGAAAAATATCTATAAATGAACGTCGTGGCAGAAAAGGCATCTAGGTGGTTATGGCTGAGGAGATCTGAACGGAGATGTGAGCCAAGTAGCTGACATGTCTTGCGTGGGGTTAATGCAACCCCACGAGAACGGCGGATGTTGATGATCCAAGTGCCAACCCAATGAAAGACGTTTGCTTCATCACTAAGGACGAGTCATGTGCAGTACCAAAATCATGCTTTGTAGTAGTTAAACACGATAATTGGAAATAAGTTGGAGTGTGCAACGATAAAAAGTTATTATCAAATTACCATTAGTAAAATGAATCGTGCTTGATGCTTGGTATAATTTAGATTATATTGGTATTCTATTAAGTCATCTGTGTTTTATACCGAATTCAATTCGAATAGTTATTGAACTGAGTGTTAATTGTGATTAAAAGGTCAACCGTTTAATCACACAAGATATAAATGATAAAATGTATAAAACAGTGAATCAAATAATTGTATTAAGTGTATAAGCCTGATCCCATTTGTTTTAATTGTTACATTCAAAATATTAATCGGCTGAATTGGGGAATAGAGAAAAATATAAATGCTTCGGTCTAGTGGCCTATTTGGCAGAAACAAGTTAAACCTAATCACACCACATTCAAGAAAGCAACCAAATATAGATCTCAAAGTGTCATATTTTTTCATATATATTAGACTAATTTCTGACAAACCTGTTTAAGGTATTCAATACCAGAGGGGCATATTACCGTTCACTCGTTTACAGAACAGATGGGACTTTCATAACCGTTCAAAATAAGAGTAGTCTTGGAACTATGTGAACTTTAACAAACACGCGCTTTGTTATTCATGCTTGCTTTCCGGATCGATCCTACACTTTGGCATTTGATTCGGCTGTTTCTCTGTGTATACATAAATACAAATTGTACTTCTTCCTATAATCAACCGATCATTCAGCATTACCTATATAATAAAGGCATATAAAAACAAGAGAATGGAGAGAGAGTGTGTGTTTGTGTGTGTGTTAATTTAATCACTTATTTCCTATTTTACAATTATAATACGCATCTGTATCGATAAATTATATTTATCAAATATTTGTATATAAAATACATTAACATTAAAACAAACAGTTGCCTTTGATGCGGATTTAACATAGATATAGACTCCTTTTTCAGTAAATAAGATATAGCTATGGGATTAAAAACATTGCAATAAACTAAAAATAAGATGTTGAAATAAATTTTATTTAAATTGATCAAATTTATATAAAGATATAATGCATCTTTTGTTTTTTTTTACTAAGGATTGATCAAAAACAAATATAATGCACAGATAACACAGCATTTTTCATTTTTTTTTTACTTTCCAATGATTCCCGACGTTAAATTTCCAAGTCTGAAATTCAAGCTTACCTTTATTTTATGGTAAAAATATAATTAAAATTCCCTTTCATAATAATAATCACGGACCGAAATGGACATTAAAGAGTTGCAACCACATTCTATATTATAAGAATTTACACCTAAATATCTCTAAATATATCCCATGTTAGGAATGGAAGCAGATTTTAAGACTGAAAACGGTCCTCATTATATAGTCAATGAAGGACTTAAAACGTGTAGTGTAGTTGCAAATCGGAAATGTTCATTATGTTCCGTTAGTATTATGGAAGGGAATTTATTTTCTCAACAATCGTTTATGAACTCTGCGATTCAATCTCAATATTTTAACAATGTCCCGAGAGTTTTTATTTGATAAGTGGCTGGTTAAAATCGATAACATATTTACAAGAAAGCGCCTAATTCAAACCTAATTCCCACATAACTTAGTATCTTTGAACAATCCTGAAAAGTGAGAACGGCCGAAAGAGTAACTTCATACTACATCTACATAGATTGATGCATAAATATATTCTTATGAAAACAAATCTATGCATTATTGCTTGCCATGGTGTGATCTATTATATAACTCGCATATTATTACTTTTAAATCAATGTGCCTACATATGAACATCACAGATTAAATATCATTTGTGGTGAATAAATTATATCAGAACAGCAAACCTCGTGCTTTAACTTTACAACATTGTTACTTGTATGTTCAAATATTGTAAATATATGTTAGTTGAATAACTACCTATATATCTTTTTTGAATACATATTTTAATCTAAAGATTTATAGATTGTCACAATACTATTTCATTTATTTTATCTTAAATTTTATCAAGTCAATAATAATAATAACCAAAGTCAATAAATATATCAAAGGATCAAATTAACTTCACAACATTGTTACTAGTATGTTCAAATATTGTTAATATATATTTGTTAAATTAATTCCTATTCATTTTATATGAATATCTATTTTCATCATAAGATTTACAGATTCATCTATTTTATCTTAAATTTTATCCAATCAATAGCAATAAAAATCAAAGTCAATCAAAGGATCACAATAAATGAGGCTACACATGACCTTGCAATCAAACGAGCATGTATGCATGGATTGTACTTCCAGCGACAAAATCATACGGAGGTCCGTTTTGCATTCGAAAATAAAGTCGATCAGAGTCACTGCATTCCACGACACTGTTCCAAACGAGTGGCTCTTCGTTTAGTTCCTTTGAAATCAAAAAGTATAAATCCTTAGAAATAATCAAAGAAATGTCGCTGCATGCTATTGAAACAATTAATCCACAGTTAATTATGTTTAAATCTTAAATATAGTTTGTTGAAATTAATATATTTTGTCCATATATTAAAATGCATATTTAGTTATAAATCGTTTAATATAATAGATTGAATAACCATATATTTCCTTCTAGATATGCCAAAAACAAATATATTAATCAAAGGTTTTATTTTTTATTAATACTTGTAGTTTGTTAGACATTTTTAAATTGTCTAAAAAGTGAATTTCGAAATACTAGAATTATTTTTGGAACAATAACGTTTCATTTAATATGAGACAAAGCTGCGTGAAAATAATCTTTAAAGTTTCAACTTGCCTCAAAATATCTTTCAATCAATTTCCAATCGATAACAAAATAATACCTTTTATGACTGATTAAATTACACAAAGAGGTCTAAAAGTTTCCAAGCAAACCTTTCTAAGCTATGCTGTTGCCCTTTTAAAGCGACATTGGAGCATAATAAGAGCAATTGTTTTGCAAAAATTGAACATAGGTGTTCCATAAATCTCAAAGCAAGTAATTATTTTCTTCAAATTTGCTGCTGGGGAACACATTGCGAGAGGAACGATAAGTGTTTAGGAGTCACTTTGAATCACCCATAAAGATAAAAACATATTTGAAACTATGTTCTTTGTCATAATGAATATATTGATGATGACCTACCCCGAATTGAGCCATCGTTGTGCGTACCATTGTAATCAGGTTCCTTTTATACAGATGTGCCCATATGGATGTTGATGGTTCAAACACAAAACGTAGCGTGAATTCATACCTCTGTGAGAAATTAAAAAAAATCATAAATCATAAATGCGAAAATCTTTTGAGTTAACAATTTTACGTTTCAAATAAGACTTAGTAACATGCGATACTTAAATGAAGGGTTAATGCTGTCTTTATTTTTTTCGCTTTGCAACATGTTTTCAACCTTATCATTACTACATATATATATATATTGTCTCCTATGAAAGAAGGTGGAAATTTCGCATTGAACAAACATTTGACGTAGCTTTTATATCTGTTGTAAATGTAATGACAACAAAAGGAACGTATAAGAATTTAAGTAACAATAAATTGGTAGAAATCATATCACATTTCTTAAGCTATTAGATAGGCATGTATTTTCTATAAGCCTTAACCATCTAATTTATTATTTCAACTTGGGCTATATAGTTAAGTGGGTTTCATTACATGAACTTTTTTTCTAGAAATGTGAATATTTAATAATGGAGTAAAAACAATTTATGAAAATGGTGTTCATTGCAATGCATTTATCTAGTCAAGTCACTATATTAAAAACGTTTTAGATAATCAAGTTTAATATAATTAAACACTAACTTTTCTTTCTAAAGTTTTGTCGTTTTGGAAAATCTAGTAAAACGTTTTGAATAATCAAAAACCAAATTTCAATATCAAAGAGCTACCGCTGTGATAGGACAATAGAAATAAAGGCCATCGAAATGTCCTCCTGTGTTCTCTGTGATTTTGTCCCAACTTAGGTAATGATGTACAACGTCGTAGTGGCTCACGGTTAGCTCAGCACTGAATGCAACGATCGGGTCTGAAAGATAGTTTCATGAAAATTATTAAAGTAATCATAAAAGCAATTAATTTTGATTATATATTCATTTTACATGTTTTCTTGGTTTTATATAGTGTTTTTATTATTAAAAAAACCGGAACGTCTGTGTACCGTTTGATATTAACATATATTTCTGTATATATTATATATAACTTGTCTATTGTTATTTATAAAATGTATGTCTTTATCTCATAATAGCAATAACATGCATCGTGTGAATTCAATAGACACATACTTACAAAGAAAGTTAGTGGATATCCCTGACTCAATCAATGTACTTGTAAGGAAATTTGAAACAAATTGACATCGACCATCTGGGAAATAATTAACACCGCCACATGCTTCCGAATCCAAACAAAAAGTAATGCATTCAAACGATGAGCGACACTGCAACTCTGTTAAAGTTCCCGCATCATTCGGTACCATTTGAGAATTGGCTCTCACTTCAAATGTATGCATAAGAGTGTTCGAGTGTGCATTTACAATTATGAGTATTGCCGACGAAAAAAGTAAAATGAACAACCACCAATAACTCTCCATAATGATGCAATGCATTTAAATGTCAATTTTAATATTTTGAAGTGAATATGAAAATATGTGGATTGCCATTAACTGTATTTATCTGAAAAAAAATAGGTATAAGTAAGTAGGAGTCCATGCAGCAATGGCATTGATTCACAATTTTAAGACACATTGGTAATTGGAGTCATTTAAAATCTTATTGATCTTTATTTATATAAGAATAATTGTCCATCACTTCTTTTTTTTAAGTAACAAAACCATTTAAATATAAAACATATATATGTATATGTATATATATTCACATTGTGTTAAGATTGTATGCTTCGTATCTGTCTCATTGTTATCAAATAAAAACTCATTTATTCAAAAAATTCCAGGTAATATTCAAAAACAAAACATTCAATTTTCAAAAATATCGTGATTTAATGATTCCACATATTAAAAACGACGTTGCATGTAATTGTTTTATATTTCCATAGCGGTGCGTTAGTTTGCATTTAGTGGCACCGCAGACGGGCGTTTAAACTTAATTTGTTGGCGCTGCCTCTTTAAGTTGTCAATTTGCAACGATTGTATTCTCAAAATGACTCTTAGTAACATTATACAATGAACTTAATGAATAATGTTGTATGCAGTTAATATGCAACAATGTGTGAAGGTTAGGCGTAATCGGGCGTTTTTTTTGACCTTCGATAAGATTTACCAAAGTGGTTTGATCATGATTAAATGATAAACAAATCAAAAGATTAATATCCTTGGATTAGACTATTAACCTACGAAAATATATAGAAATCGACAAATATGGATGACTTAACATATGTCACCATAATAAATACACATGTTTGCAGGTTCACAAGGGATATATGTCCCGATTGTCTTCAATGTAGAGGAATGATTGAAAAGCGACTCACCTTTTTACCTAATTTAAATGTGTTCAAAAATATGTTTAAATAGCAAAAAGTTATATTACATTTTTTGGTTTTGCATTCAGGGTATTTTTTAAAGTAGGCCACATTAGTTTCAAGATAATATACGGGAAGTATCACATATCGTCTGTTTGATGTCACTTTATTTGACTCAAATAAATGAGATAATAAATTACATTTTTACATGTTTCCAGGTGCTGCCTGAACAAAATTATACATAAGAAAATACTAAAATGCATTAGAAAATATTAAAAAGCAAAATCAACATGAATTCAAAAAATGAAACAGCGAATACTAACAAAGAACTAGATTGTTTATTTTGTTATGACTGGTCCATGCATATTTGGCTTTGGTATGAAAGATGACAAAAATAAATTATAATAAGTTTGCAATTTTATATCAAGCACTTGCGGTATATATTTAGAGGCTACCCTTCATGTTTATGCCAGACTAGTCCATTTTTAAACAGGTGTGGTATGGCGTCGAGTTTATTTAAATAAGTTTTCAAGGTTGTTCACTGTGATATGAAATTAAAGTGTGGGGAGTAAATATATTTCAAGATTTTTTAGATTTGGTTTCTCATCGAGAATATGTCGATGTTTCAAACACCGAATAATATCTTATCCTTTCCGTAGTGGGGGATGTCCGTTGTCGGAATTTATACTTTTATGCGAGCAAACAAAACTTGTGTTCTGAAGCAAATAGGGTAAGTACGATGCTTGTTTCTATCGTAGACGGGATTTTTAGTTGATTTCCAACAAATAGAATCTTAAATTTGGTTTGAGGTCCATCGATTAATTTTGGTTTACTGTTTCATTCAATTGATGTGTTTTCATTTTCCTTATAACGATACATAGGTCGCTCGCAAACAGCGCTTTGATGAAATGCATTGAGCCAATGAATATATGTATGCAAACGTTATCTGTAGCACCTCTATTAAGCAAGTCAAACACATTGTCAATATGATTGGTCATGTGCCCCAAAGCCAGTTTGTATGGCCTGGATACTGTTGTGAGAAACGGAGAAAACGTCTTGAAGGTCAAACGAGATGACCCATGAAACCCTTTTGGTATGCAGCATCAATACGCTTAATCGTTGATGATTAAGCATCAAAGCAAGTTGATATGGTGAATGACGTTGCCTACGCAACGATAGATAGCATAAATACGGAGCTTAGAGGGTTCTTCGCTGCTTCATTTTTAACGTTATTCGGTTATCATACATTGGCATCATGACTTTTGCATGTCAACTGAATGTAACACTGAATGTTGAATTGAGTATACAGACATTTTTTTCTGAGTGAAAGTGTACTTTTTAACATATCGTACGTATAAAATATTCATCTGGCAAAGAATTGGATGATGTTTTCCTAATAGCTGTTTAATATCCTTAGGTATGTTTGTATACATACCAAAGTCTAGAAAGGGTTTATAGTTATCCAAATACAGAAACCAGTGCTCAGTTACTTAAGTAAAAATAGGCAATAATTTATCTCTTCATAGTTACCAAACGATTTGACTTTTCTGCAGATAAAAGCATGTCACAGAGGTACAAAAAGTTTGCACATTATATGTAAGCTTACACTAAAATAGTATATGTAAGCTTACACAAAAAGTTTGCACATTATATGTAAGCTTATAAAGGCGAAATTTCTATATGATCTATCATTATGACAGGACACTGGCATATTGACGGGCGAGCATACTGATACCGAGAATCATATATAGTCTACACATTTACTCGAGTCCTAGTTTTCAGGGGCTTTCGTTGTAAATCCAGTAGAAGTTTGACATCAGACAGTATATTTTGATAGAATTCTTATAGTTATATGTAAAATAAAAAAAAGATGTCGTTGACTTTGCTTGATTGTCTTAGGAATTGTTGATATTTTGAAGACGATCGTTTAGTGTGTTGTGAATACCGAACAGTTGCCAAAGTAATATGAATAACAAGTACCCTCAATGGTATTGGGCGATGTGCGTCTTAATGACTACTTATTGATAATTAATTAATTCTTGATAATTAATTTAATTATCTGTATAATTTTATGTGCATGGCTATCAAAAAAATCAATGAATGCCTGATATGTGTATAAATCAACACCAGTAACGTGTATGAGAGATTTAGGGTATGTTTCAATGCGTCGGGTATTTTGCAGTTAGGAAAGGAATAAATATTCAATTTTTCAATGAGCAGACTGTAAAGACAGAACTAATCTCACGTAGTAAAAGGAATAAATATGATAAAGACAATCGGGATGACACATATGTATCTTAAACATTATTGATTTATCAGGCTAACACATGTGATGTCATCAAATTCTAAAATTTTCTATAACATTTTCCGATTCATGGCTAATGCAAAGATACCAATCTTTCTTCTATTCTATCATTTAGTCATAAAAACATCAATTATTAGAACATTGTACTGAGGATACTTTTCCGACCAATTACGCACAACCTTCATGCATGGTCGAGTATTACATACATAAGTGCAGCCGAGTTTGCATGCATCGCATCATTGATTGTTTTATTGAAACACCTACCTAGATTCATTTCGATTATAATTGACCACTTATAGATTGCTCAAGTAAAGAAGGCATTTGCAATTCATTCATATATTAATTCAATCATTATATTTGACCATCCTTGATATTTCTAAAAGTAATTATATTACATTCACACACTATTTAGGAGTATATGAATTAATCATTATATTTGGTGTATTCGTTTAAATTGATGTCGAGTTACTTTATCCTTGATGGGTACACAGGTGTGTATGGAAATAGAACATGCATTTATATCAGATAATAAAGCAATCAAACATTAATAGTGCTGCACAAATAAAGATCCAGATGAAAAGATGATTTCTTCTATTCTATCATTTAGTCATAAAAACATCAATTATTAGAACATTGTACTGAGGATACTTTTCCGACCAATTACGCACAACCTTCATGCATGGTCGAGTATTACATACATAAGTGCAGCCGAGTTTGCATGCATCGCATCATTGATTGTTTTATTGAAACACCTACCTAGATTCATTTCGATTATAATTGACCACTTATAGATTGCTCAAGTAAAGAAGGCATTTGCAATTCATTCATATATTAATTCAATCATTATATTTGACCATCCTTGATATTTCTAAAAGTAATTATATTACATTCACACACTATTTAGGAGTATATGAATTAATCATTATATTTGGTGTTTTCGTTTAAATTGATGTCGAGTTACTTTATCCTTGATGGGTACACAGGTGTGTATGGAAATAGAACATGCATTTATATCAGATAATAAAGCAATCAAACATTAATAGTGCTGCACAAATAAAGATCCAGATGAAAAGATGATTAATTTTGTTTTTATCTTTAGGTTGTCGCACCTTATAGTAATAATACTTATTTGTGACTGGAAGTTAACGTCGTAACCTGTTATAAATTACGTAACAAATGAATGTTCCTTAATTTTCAAGTACCAGCAATGATATGAATGTATAGCATACAGTCATTTTGCCTTGCCTTAAAACTTCAAAGAAACATGTTTTCTCACAAACAAATTTAAATTCATACAAAATCAGTATTTGAAAAGGCTTGGGGAAAACATAAATCTATCTTAAATAAGCAATGTTTTGTTTTACATAAAATAACATTGAAAGCGAATAGTTATGTTTTGGTCCGCATTTATTCTCGAAATTTGACACGCAAATAACAAGGGGCTATTAACAGACATCACAGTTGTTTTATAATGTTACATGTTTCATGAAGTTATTCGTTGATTCGTAAAGATCATAAAACGTTGACAAGCTTGTGGCAAAACATTGAACAATATTTCAATCTAACCAACGATGAAATCTAAAGGCCTGAAATGCAGACCATTTACTAATTAGCTAAAACGACATTTGCAATCTTTTATTCATCGCTGTTTAGGTTTCCTCATATAAGTTATGATAAATACACATTAAATGCTCATATCAGTCGACACACGCCAATCAAATGCATATGTGGAAGCAAAGTAGGCCGGCATTGTTGATGTAAGCATGACGTATAATATTGCGTCAAGGGGCAAATGCAATGTTGGGAAAGCCCGCCATATGCTTGTTGTGTTGAATGAGCGCGTGAATGAAATAAAGAGTGTTGTTATTCCAGTCAAGAAATATATATCACAAAGATTATCTGAGGCGAGAAGCATGTGAGATAATATTTGTAATTCAAGTTAGAACTCGCCTGAAGTATAAATAATAATAATATGCAAATATTGTCCTGATAAAAGGGATTCGATTTCATTTCACATAATGAAAAAATTAGCTCTAAAAATAAAGATATGCTCTATGAGCATATATCCCACTAGTTCTATGATAGTTTTGAAAGCTCCATGTATTACATCATTCACTAAGTTTTCATCGAATCCGTTCCAGTTTTTTTTTATGTTTCTTTTTCGAAAGAACTTTCCAAACTTATCAAAATTTATTAGCAAAACACTTCGAAAAAAAATTTAGGTCCCTTTTTGGTATGCTTTTTCTGATACAACTAACAACGATTTTAGGTTATATCTGGGTTGAGTTCTATTGACTTCAGGCATGCGTATGCTTGTATTTTCATATCAGTCTATTTGCAACTATTGTTGAAGAACAAGTCTATTATAGATGTACCATTGTTGCAACGGTAGAAGACCAATCTCATTGAGCGTCTGATTACTAAAATTTTACAATAGGCCTTGTAATGATTTTTTATAAAGCGAGTGGCACACAGTTGTACTTTTTCTATATACTTCCGGTGCAGTTATTTGTCCTAGAGCCGCATCCAAGTATAGAAATAACCATAGATATGAACGCTGTGTATCTTCTATTTTTCTATAGTTTTATTGTACCATATTTAGGGCATTAGTTGTATTTGCTTAAATCAAAACATGTGTCATACTATTTCATAAAACGTGATATTTGTAGACCAAAGACAGGGTTGTCACTGACACTTTATAATAGAAGGATACCTATATTATTTATTTTTTAACTTATAAGTTTTGGCGATGTTAATTACTTAACATTATTGGCTTGAAGCGCATATCCTCATATTCCTTTGTCTACATCACAAGCGACTATAGATCCTTCTAAAATTCGAGATTATACTGTTCGCTGTGTATTTATCTATTGGACAGTCATCAGCAAAAAGGCGTACTATTTACTTGGCGCTTTCGGCTTTTACTTGGCTTGGTTTGTTATAAATGATAATTGTAACCAACCATTAGTTTGATTAAGAATTTATTTATATGCATGTAACCCGTTCAATAGTTCGAGATGCAAGAAATTGAAAATAGAAACTCATGTGGCGATGACACATAAATTAGGAAATTAACACCTAGAATAAGGAAGTGTAGTTGACACGACATCTTATCTATATGTAGGTTCTTTATGTCGGACATGGAAAGGAAATGGTTCTCGCACTGTTACGTGTGGGAGTCAGAATCGACCTTACCTCTAATGCATCTACGCATTCGGGGATGACGCGCATTGGCAGATCCCGTATGCTTAGGTATGGAGGTATGTCTAAGGATTTGAAATGTTAGTAAACGTTCAAAATACGTTCAAAATGTTAAACCTTAAGATATAAAAGATATGTAAGCAAAAGATGTATTTCCTAAGAAATTCGGTCAGGTTAAAATATCTATACAAAATTATTTTTGAAACTAGGTGTGTGAAGGCGTTCAAAACTTTCAAAAAGACAAGATATCCATAAATGTATGGAATGTTAACCATCAAAATCCATCACACATGCATTTGACAGGTTGAATAACAGGTGGATTTGCAAGTCATTTGGGAGAGTCCTACTTTCTAAGGAATCAGGTTCAAAATGTTAAAAGGTGCACAAACCATTGATTTTCATCAATATTTCCAGAATAAAGGAACATTTCAGCATGAGATATCCGTTCTGATGCAATCAAAATCAAACATATTAAAAATAATATGTTTAAACTATAGTTTGAATCTTTGAACATTTTGAACGTATTTTGAACGTTTTCGGACATGTCTATTCCTTGAACATGAATGAAGGTATGCATCGCCACCATTCGGGTATTCATCGTTCTTTAACAATAGGAGTCTTTCCGGGAAAACCTCATTTTTTCGATAGCCGATTGAAGGAGTCTGTTTGTTTGTTGTT
Organism: Hydroides elegans; assembly: GCA_001703475.1. Taxonomy (NCBI): domain Eukaryota; kingdom Metazoa; phylum Annelida; class Polychaeta; order Sabellida; family Serpulidae; genus Hydroides; species Hydroides elegans. The sequence continues at coordinate 6,826 of LQRL01009821.1, read as the reverse complement.
TGTTTATTATTCGACATTTCAACAAAATATATGCAATGTGTAATTGTACGAAATACAGAGTTAAAAGTACGGTGCACATTTTGTTAAGAAATATCAAGGATGACCCATGAAAGCCCGAAGGCTTATTTCCGATGGGGTCCTCAATGAACATTAACAGTAATGTGCCAAAAGACTTAACAACTTTATACGAACATTTACACGATATATTGTTCTATTTAACACAGCACTATTAGAATATGAAATCATTATCTTGTCTTGTGGATGCTTTAGCTGACAGATGTTATTTTACCCTCCGCTTGTACGACATATAACTTGGAATGCCCTTGATCTCATTGGGTGGATTATTCCATAGTTTTGTTACTTGAAAGAAGAAACTGTTTGAGGCAATCTCTTTACAGATGGCACAATATAATTATGACTACTACGTCTTGTGTTGAATTTATGTACTTTTAACACTTATGTAAACATATCTTTGAAATAGTAAGGACTTGAGCCGGATCTGACTTTAAAGAAATGGTTCAAACATAACTGAGTGATTCTATCTTCTACATTGAGAAATCTAATTTTGTTTTGCTCGTCCTGATCAACATGGCTTCTTGGTGGAAGACCTAGTACAAAACGCACAATCTTATTTTGAGTTGTTTATAGTTTACCTTTCAATTAAGCACTTAGATTGAAATACCATTACGACGAGCAATAATCAAAGTGACATTGGAGCAATGCTGAACACAAAATTTTTATGAGAGTTTGATTGAGACACAGTTGGTACCAATATAACAATTTGAGCTTTCCTGTGATTTTATCAATTATACATTTTGCCATATGTTCACCCGACAGTGTTTGGTCTAAGATAACACAAAGATATTTTACCGTTTTTTACCCATTATAGTGTAACCATTATAATCAATTTTGAATTATTTGACTTTGTTAAGGTTTCGCTTTGATCCAAAGAGTATTCATTCAGCTTTGCCTACATGCATGGAGAATTTTTTTTCAGTAAACCATTGATTACAAGATTCAAGATCAGTCTTTAATTTACGAGATACAACGTTCGGGTCGCGGTCTGAAACAATTAGGACACTGTCGTCAGCATCGAGCAACCGTAAAATTAACAAATCAACTCGAAAGTCTACAGAAAAGAGTGCTAAAGATCATTCTCCCTACCCACCCATACCAAGAAGCTCTAGAAACCGCCAACGTCCCTACCTTAGAATCGCGCCGCACCGAAATAACAAGAGCCTTCTTTCAAAAAATGAAGGATCCATGCCATAAACTGCATCACATGCTACCCG
>LQRL01009811.1:0-10977 GCA_001703475.1 Hydroides elegans | reverse complement strand
CCCCATAATTTGGTATAAATGATCTGCGGCGTGGCGGCGTGCAATTTGGTATAAATGATCTGCGGCATGGCGGCATGCCGCTGCCCGATGACTGAACCCTTATGACGATTATTATTTATGTGACAAAATGTTTTTTTTTCTTTATTTAGCGATAAAATGCCTCAAACAACTTTCCGTCGTCAAAGCCGTTTTAATCAACGTACGAAGCGCAATAGAAATGCAATAATTAAATAAATCTTGATAACCATAGAATGGCGGATCTGGAATTCGCGGGAATCTATAATTCGTGGACACGTGTTTTTTGCGAATAACTTGAGACTGTGATCGTGGTTTGACTTAAGTGTGATAGAAAACTGGTTTCTCAATGTTTTCCTATATATAAGTTGTTTCTTAACATGAATAATTCTCGAGAAACACGTATCCACGAATTATAGATTCCCGCGAATTCCAGATACACTGGTCTACATTAAATAAATAGATGTTGTATGCCGCATTTTTCAGCCACACGTCTACTCTAAACCGACCTTCCTGTCTCACTCAGCAATTCCTATTTTTTTTTTTTTTTGGGTGGGGACTTACTTGTTGCTTTGTCTTTTTTGTCCTATTTAACTGTTTATTTATTTATTTATTTATTTATTTATATTTCCTGGAGAGGGGGTTTACTGACATACATACCTGTCTTTTCTGCAACCACTTTTCTGTCTCACTCAGCAATCCATCAACTCCATTTGATATTGCTCCTGATACTGCAGGGTTGCTATCCCCTTGTGGGCGCCCCAATATTGAACCACCAGATATATCATTGCGTCGACTAGAATCGATACCTGTAACAAAATCAAAATCGAAACTGATACAAAACCAAAGTTGAATTTCTAGTCAGACAAAACTTAGTAGCAAAGCGAGTGCCTGTTAATCACAAGGTCACGTCGGGGTTCAAGTACGACCTGGGGTGGATTACTGGAGATTCGGCAGGTGGTCTGATAGCGACATATGGAAACGTTATGTGTTGTATTTCTTACCCTGAAAATAACATTTAAAAATTGCCGAATTCTGAATCTGATTTGGTATAGGTCAAAGCGGATCATGCAATGATGCATTTGGGACTATCATGACAGTCATGATCATTAAACCACATATCTAGAAGCGGACTCATATAAGGTTGAAAGCATTTTTGAGTTTCGCAGAAATAAAACATGAAAAATACGATATGTGAGGTGAAAAAAAAAACTTGAAAGTATTCAATGTGACTATAATTATAGTTCCTGAACCATACATCATTTTACATCAATATTATCTTTGAAAATGTTGAAGCGTCATTCCCTCTTTAATAACACTGTGTTACACTCAAAAATATACATGAATGAAATTGTGTCTACTTTATAAACTCGACCACGCTGATTATGAATCTGAACATAAAAATGTTCTATCACGTCCCGTTTTTCTGTAAAATCGATTTTTTATTTTTGGCATTTTTGACGATTTTTTATGGTTCTGACTTTATAGTTTGAGATAAAATTACAATCTAAACCTACTTAAATTTTATTTTTTCGGTTTTCATTGTTCATAATCTATCCAGCAAAGAGGCTATTAACATCCATTTTCATTTTCAACTAAAAAAAATATTAGTGATTCGTACATAAATCTCGAAGAAAATATTTTCTTTTCCAAAAAATCATTCCTTATTCGAATTTCAGTGAATTAATATCTAAATATCCATAAAAAGATTATTAAACTGTGAGGAATAATGATGTTGGTTCATAATGTTACATTTTTTTTTTTGAAATATATTTTACACACGAAAAGCAACCGGAAGTTCAAGCTATTGTAATATCAATTTTCAGGCCATCATAATTTCGTAAGAAACATAAAAATATGAACATCTGACTTTATTTTATTCATCATTAAACATTTATACAAAATGAAATATAAAAATGCATTTGTTAAAACCGTTTTATTTAAAAAAAAATACTTAAAGCGCAAAGGTATGTAGTTCGCATTGACTTAAATGGGCCGCGCATTCCTTAAGATTGTGAGCTTAAATTTTATAATTTACATGGTAATACAGTGCTCAGGTTCTAGGCATTTTCATGGAGAATATTGATCGGACTATCGTTATAAGACTAAAGTTTGCCCGATCGCTCAAAGAAAATATTTTTTAAATTTTCCGATTTATTTTTGCCTTGGGTACCCCTATGTTCTGGAAGTTATGAGAATATGTTAGTTTGTATTTAAGGATAAAATATATATTTTTAGTCAATATAGTGGTCAAACATTTATATAGAATTTATTTCAAATCTTTTAGAATCATTTCATTTGAAATATTTACCAAATTGTAGTTTATTTTGACAAAAATGGAGAGAAAAAATGCAAAATTTTAAATGCAAATTACAGAAAATTGTGACGTGATGGAACAAAATGGACTTCGGATTCGGGTTCAACATGCCAAAATCATATAAAAACACACTTTGCCTTTCATGTATAATTTTTTAATGTATTTTTGAATACAGCGTCACCCCCGCTGCGCCCACTCGTTTATTCTTCAGCTTGTACCTTGAGTAAAAATATGTATTTACACTGTGTTACAAATTGGCAATTCCGAAGTCCATTTTGTTCCATCACGTCACAATTTTCTGTAATTTGCATTTTAAATTTGAGGCGTATCCTTAAAAATGCTTAAAAATGACGTTAGTATTACTTGGGAAATTATATGTATTTTAAGCACGCTGCAATATTGTTTGAAAAAAGCTACATTTATAACCAGGAATTAGGGTAGTGACTCTAGATAAAACTTGTCTCAAAATCTGGCCTTTCAAAGTTATAAGCTATATATTTTATAGTTTTTGGACATTGTCTACCTGGCACTATAATCCGGACAATATCACTTTTAATATTGCCCTGCAGAGACACCCCTGTATTACCGAATTATGACATCAATGTTGATATAAATGTGATACAAAATAACATCCTTATGGTCCTAGGGATATTGTGAAGTAATGGCCGTGCCATTCGGGCTTGGATTTTACTATACCCAATCCTCGGGTATACAACCATTTAGCTAGGACCATTCGGGTATTTTGCTTTTACATCGCCTCCCTTTGCACCTTTCTTCTCAACAACGTGTTCGGGATAGAACAAAAGAAATCAATATAATGCATTCGTATTCATGAGGAAATGTGCTATTCAGGTGATATGGTTATAGAGCTCTTAATAATTCAATGGTCAATTTTGGTCAATATACGAGCTAAGTGATTGTATTGCTAAATGTACATGTAAATCGGTTAACCATGAAGATCAATATTTTCAAACGATGACTACCAGGTTAAGAGATAAGGGTGATATATTTTGCCAAAATATTTCTAATTCAAATACTTATACATATGTATATTAAGCTTAATATCTCTCCACTTGCAATTCATTGAGCACATAATACGTGCACGTGCAAAATCGTTTTCATAGCATCTCTGAAAATTAACATTGCATTAACTTGCAAGAAACCCTTCATTCAATGGTCAGCTTAATTGATATATTGTGTAGAATGTGGGAGGGGGTGATGGGCTTAGCGAGAGCTCTATTATCCATATCGACATATCCATATTTAGTTGCATTAATTGCTTTTCTGGTTGGTAACAATTAATGCATAGCAACCACCCTTTATGTATCCAACGCACTGTTATTATGCTATAATGGAAAGGTGCATGTTGTCGGATATCAGGCGTGGATTTAGAGGGGATGATGCTCTTGTACGCCATTGGCGGTATTATATATTCTGTTCCGCGATTGCATATGATAAATTGTCAACAAAGGGACGGGGGAGATTTTGCAGCTATTTTTGAGCGATGTGACAAAGACATACGATAACCCGTAAATGGCGTATACCGGGCATGAGGTATTCGGAAACAATTTTTTATTATTTTTTTCCGACTGAAAGGCAATATGTGCACCTGTATATTTGTTCTAACAAGAAATAGCGAGAACAACTTTGCAAAGGAAACCACTATTTTATACAAAACTCTATGAAATCGCTACTTTATATCACAGATGTTGATGAAAGACTTAAGAATTAATCAACACAAATGATTGCTAATCATTCTTTTTAATTAATCGTATTGGATCAAATGCGCTAATAACGGAAGAAATCAAATGGGAAAGCATTGTAATATGGTGTCTTACATTTACTATATGGCCGCGTTCACGCAAAAAGAGAGCTCGAAAATAATGCAAAAAAGTCGGTATTTTAGCGTGAACACGAGGGATGAATTGGTATGTTTTAATACACAAGTGGCTTTCTGGCTTTCGGTTTTCCAAACTATTATTTCCGGGCTTTTTTGCTTGCGTGAACGCGCCCTAAGGGCCAATTTTTCATCTTCATTCTAGATTAGGTTTACCCTTGTTTTAACCAAGATACCTGGTCTAGACTTCAGATGAAAAACGGCCTTATTAATTTTGTTTAACCATCTCTAAAAACACGCCCATTTTTGCGCGTACGTTTGTTTATACTCTATGTCAGTAAACATTTATTTTACTCGATGAATCAGCAGAAAATCACAAGAACATGTTCAATAAGGATTATTTTATTGCTGTTCGTATTAGTAATGTTTTAGTAGAGTAAAATTTTACGTTTTTTTTGTAAAATATGTCGTTTGGTGCACCCTTTCATATACAGAGCTCAGTGAGCTCAGAGCTCTAAGGGCCTGGCCACATTGGAAGCTTTTACTTGCCTTTTTTTCCTAACAAAGCTGTCTTCCAATGTATTCCTTATGGGAAACCAAAAACAACGAGCTGTTAGGTAGCTTTAACTTGCTTTTTTAGTTTCCCATAAGGAATACATTGAAAGACAGCTTTGTTAGGAAAAAAAGGCAAGTAAAAGCTTCCAATGTGACCAGGCCCTTATGAAACACTAGAATCGCTGTGGATTAACAGTAATCAGTAATGTAACAGCTGCTAAGAGAAATCATGGTCGGGGTGTAATCATCGTTTTATGATCTTATAGTTCTGTGACTTTTTATTGCTCGCGCTAATCAGTTGGCATGGCTTTTTTTATGAACGTTGCTAAGACATATTGATGCTTATATAAATCAATATGGTAGTTCCAGCAGACATATATAATATGTTACAGTCTAAGTGCGTGGCCAGACGGGGAGCGTCGAGGAGCGTCAGCGGTATTGGCCTTATATTTTCTTTGTGGGACGCTCTAAACTAGGTGGCCACACGGCAAGCGTCGTGCACATGAAAATGTGTGTTTGACATTTCAAATAGAGTGATAAATATATCGGTTTCGCCATAAATAAAGGATTAGAGACCTTGATTTGCTGTATGTTTCTCTACAAATATCCAACATTCTTCGATAGACTATCAAATTATGTAACTTAGACAATTGAAATGCCCTAACTTTAAATATAAGATCATAATCTTAAGTCAAAGTAACGCTCGTTAACGCTCCCCGTTTGGCCACCCTATAACGCTCGACGCTTCCCGTCTGGCCAAGCACTGAGTATTCAGCGTATGTAAACATTGCCATAAATTGTCAGGTAAAGTCAAATACGCTGGTTCACTCAGTGGCTGTTAACATTGACTAAAATTGTCATATCCATCTATAAACCATACACATTCAATGATATTTCATACAACATGTACACTATGAAATATTCGGTTATTTGATAATTCAAAGAGATATTTCCTCACAAATAGACATGGTTTCAAAAAGTGGCACTCTCATGGGAATTCAGCGTACCGTTTCGAATGTGATTACCTATCTTTTACATGCATCATTTCGAATTCTATCTGCCATCGATGAACCTATAAACTGTTGAAAGGAATCGAGGGTTAACATGTGCATGCTTATTATCTAGATTTTTTTTATATAAATCATAATTATGACCGCATATTCAAGTGCGACGTTACGCATACAGAAATATGCTATTCATGTAGTTACCCATTTTATTTACTGTGATCGATGCAAAAAAAAACATATTTAATTGAAATAGAGGGAAGTATCTTGGATTTCGCGGGGAATATATATTCTGTGATTACGTGTTCTTTGAGAATTATTCGAGACTGTGTAGTAGAGAACTCTTGAGTGTGATAGAAACATGGTTTCTCGATGTATTCCTATGTTGTATGTTTCTAAATATGAATGATATTTGTAAAAGGATGCGCGCAAAATAGAGATTCCCAGCAAAATCAAGATACATCCCTCTACCCACTTTTGAGTTTTGTGAATTACATAAAAATACTAAACAATCTTGTTGCATTTTAAAATAGGAGCTTTGCCAAGTGTTATGATACCACACCTTTAAACGGCTTTTATTATTTAAATTGTGGAAAAAATAGATAAATAGTAAATTGTGAGTCTCGAGATGAACATCATTATACTAAAAATCATGTTGCGTTTTAAAATGCTAGCTTTTCAACGCGCTATGAATTATTACACCACGCCTTTAAACGGATTCTATTTATTTTTTGATTGAGGCAAAAAACATGGAATCAAGACATACTTGTGAGTTTGGAGACGTTCATCATGTTACTAAAAAGACGATTTCAAATGCCAGCTTTTCAAAGCGGTGTGAAACCCCGCCTTAAAACGGATTTTATCATTTTAATCAATGTTTTTAAAAAATAGTTTAAAATACTTACTTGTGAGTTTGGAGACGAACATCATGACGCTATAGACGAAGATTAGACCGAGAAAAAGGCCGATGGTTTTGCGATACCGTCGCAACGATATCATTGTGTCACGTGTACCCATTTAATATATGTGGGTAGCAATATGGGTATTCCAGAGATAACAGATATTTAGATATCCTTGTTAGGATGCTGATGATCTATCCTTGTTTTATTTTTTCTTCCTTTTTTCTATCTTTATTAATGAATCCTTGTTTGGAAGCAATTCAAAATATCATGTGGCAACATTAAATATATGTCTCACCATAAAAAGATATATATTAAAACGTGAAACCTTTTGGGATGCTGGTGATCAATGATAAATTCAATCGATTGGCTCCGTTTGATTATTTGAAAATATGAAATATGTAGTGCCTTGAGTAAATTTGTGATTTAATTATCAAATATATATTTTTTGTTAATAATTTATATTTTTCATCTTATTGTATCCAAATATTGTGTCCGCGGATTGAATATTTTATCTGTCTATCCTAAATAAGCTATATGTAGCGGTTGAATTGCTATAATCATTTTAGTTTTCGTTGTTTATTTATTAATTTATTCTAAAAGTTGGTCTGCAAGTTGCTACAAATACGTAAATTTCCCTGACCATTGAGCATCTGTTTGTCCGCTTTTGTTTTCTTTCTTCTTATTAGGTTCTGAGTTCGATCTTCATTATACTTATGTATGATTGTTTTTCATTGATTATCAGTCAATCATTATACATATTATATCCTACATTATTCCAATATTTGATATATCCACAAATAAACAGATCCGAATACAGACTTTCTAACAAAAACACTTAATTAAACACTTTCACGAACAATTGTCCACATAGAGCACAATATGAATAATACATAAATAATTACTCGAATCGACTTGTCCAATAATAGATTGACCACATGTCTATTTGACCAATGTGTTAATCCGCCACAATCACTGGATAATATCCAACACATGAGAATCGATCAAAGGAATCGATATAAACACAGATATCTTGAATTTATACCAGCTAATAATAAATATTGAAAATATCATTCACGTAAACAATACACATTAAAAATAACCCTGTTTTGCGTCATTCTCTGTTTTACTTATTATGATCATGAGAGAAAACCTGATTCTATAGAAGTCTAGCAAAAAAAAAGTATAGACTTTTGTATTTTCTATATCAAAAAAGAAGAGTGGGGTGCAACAAACACACCATCTACCATAATTATGCCTATTCACCAATATGCTGTGATTGGCGTCACCTTTATATAGAAATGGGGGCACCACGTGAAACATTTGATTTTTCTATGAACAATGTGCAAAATACTATCAAATCATTTATATATAAATAAGCATAGAAATGTCCCATAAAAAAACCGAGAATATTTAGTGTATACGGGAAACATTTTATCTCTATGAACAAATGTGCAAAATACTATCAAATGAGAATAGAAACGTCCCATAAAAAAACGAGAATACTTAGTGTATACGGGAAACATTTTATTTCTATGAACAAATGTGTAAAATACTATCGAAACATTTTTTTATATAAATAAGAATAGAAATGTCCCGTAACCAAACCCCGTGAATACTTTGTGCATACGTGTTTATATATTTTTTGTCATTAAATGTGGATAGATATTACAAATGCTTGTCGTTGAAAGTTTAGAAAACAAGTTATTCCACGTTTGTAAGATATCTGAATTGCTTCTATTTTGGGCAAAAATCCAATAAGTGATATTTATTATCTAGAATTTTATTTTAGAAAAGAATGAATACGCTTGCGTAAAATCTGTAGGCTAAAAAAAGTTTTTTTTCCAAAAAAAACATGATTTTTTAACTTTGAAATATTTTAAACACTTATGAGAAACCTTTCTTCAGATGATATTCTATAACATCTAATAAGAATTTGAACAGTTCAGTATAAATGCATGAAACTTTAATTAATACAATTGTGGGATATTTATTGAATCTAAGGTTTTCGTTACAGTCGTTTAGCCTCGTACTTAGTAAAAAGGAAACGTTTAAAAATCGGCGCGTTGGGTGATTCTTTTGCATAAAGTGGTGCGCTCTTTTCTACCCTCTGACAAATGACATGTGCATTGAGATGAGACCTAAACCATTGAAAAATAAACATACAAATATATAAAAAATATACTTCAGATGATAACATGTAAAATAAACATAGGTTAGGTACATTGGATGTGTACATGGATGCATATACAATTATTTTTTTGCATTTTTGTTGAGAACAACATGTTTGTTAGTGATTTTAAGATGGTCAGCGTTATAATATTTCATAGACAATAAACAAAGAAAAAACCTAATTTATTTGCATTTAGTGATAGGATCGACAATATACAACCTTAGAAACTAATCTGGAATCATTCGGTTTAGTGACCTATAAGTTGATAAGTACAAAATACAATTTTCTAACATTGATATGTATTGAATAAGCATCCATTTAGGAAAAGTTATGTATCATTTTAGATGAACGCTGTCCAACTATTGACGCCAAAATAGCGAATTTATAAAATGACGTGAAGATTTCGTTCTGTTGAAATCCCATAAGACCGCCGTTAAGATCTCCCTGTGAAAGTATACCTCAAGGTTCTATAGCTTAAGAATTTGACAGTCTATGCATGTCGATGTGTGGAATTCCCGTAAGCTTATTCATGTGTCTTATGGGATTTGAACACTTTTGCATGTGCACCTCCTTTCATATTTTTGGAAATTTAAGAATTAAAACTTATCAAAATGGCATAAATTGTATACCATGATATTCACAAAAGACACATCTATGTTGTTATTTTAAAACAAGTTGAATGTATCATTATGTAATTAAAGATCAAGCATTGAAACCGAATGATTCCAGATTAGTTTCTAAGGCTGTATAAATGGCAATTATATATAAATTGTTTACGCGCCTGTAGTGTCTTTTGATTTGCGATATAGATCATTTAAAATCATATATGAAATATCAATATTTTAGTAATATTGATATAGATAAGATTAACCGCATAGCATCCATGAACATAAGTCTTTCGTTTTATAAGCGTCAAAAGTTAAGGCTGAATTCTAGGTTGAATAATTGTTGAAATATAAAGAATGCTTTAAAGCATAAAATTATAAGAAAAAAACTCCATTAGTTTAACAATAATTATTGATAAAAACATAGACTATATATAATAAAGTTATCTTTTTTGTGAACTAATGCACCCCATGGGGTACCAAGAAGTCTATTGATTATTAAATTTATCATAAGCATCATTGATTTATCGTTATACTCTTTCCAATACATTGCAGTGCTACCATGGTAGCTCGAATTCGTGATGAAACGAAACACTTCAATCAGTCGACCAAAGTGACATTATTAAATAGCCATGAATAATTCCTTATGGACATATCGATGTCGCCAGTAGTTTATTAGAACTATTCGGTTTTAGGACTTTGAACAATTTTCCAAAGTCTAAGATGTATTGAAAACAATTAAACAAGCTACCGGTGATATCGTCGCGGAACCATGCCCAAAGTCAATCAAAGACAACCATAGGCTAATTATTTTTTAGCTATGAATAATTCCTTATGGACATATGTACCGCATATGTACCGCAAAGGAAACCATTTGAAGACATATAATATATTAATGGGCATATGTGACATCCCCATACAATATTCACCTATCCATTTTTATAACGGCTCGAATAAAGGGCAGGGCGGCTGAATAAATCGATCAACTCATTGATTAAAACCCGGAACCGCCAGGCTTTATTACCTTGCGAACTGCCGCCCCACCCTTTTTGTACTAGATGGATATGTACTAAGCACGGAAATCCCCCATGTAATGATTAAGGAATTGCTGTTGTTCGAGGATTTTTAAATGCCTGAGGGTTAAGGGGCTGGTCACACTGAGAAGCGTCTTCGACATGTTTTATACGAATAAACCGTGAGTTTCAATGTATTTCTTATGGGAAATAAAAAACGCAGGGTTTACTATATCTTCTTTAAATTTCACTGTGCCGCAGAAAAATTCCACAAACGCGTGTCCGTATCTTTACGAGTTTTGAGTTCCCAAAATGAATGTAGGATCTACATGAATGCCGCTCCCAATGTGAACAGCATTTAAAAAACTGGAAAAGCTTACCTATAGCCAGGCCCTAAAGGTGTGTCTTTTGTTTGAGCCAATTTTATGCCTGAGGGTTAATACATAGACTGAAATTCAATGCCGGTTGTAAGGTCGATATAAGAGACAAGGTGATTTTTTTTCAAAAGTTATACTTTTGTGTGGGTGTGTGTGTGTGTGTGTGTGTGTGTGTGTGTGTG
>LQRL01009797.1:10664-23463 GCA_001703475.1 Hydroides elegans | reverse complement strand
GAGAGACTGCCTATATCCAAATACACAAACTCCTCTCTCCCGCCGATATCCTCTCGTTTCTGTCGCATCAATGACGTCAGCGACATGACGCCATGTTGTGATAAGCGACGTTGTTTTGGCGGAAGTCGCTTATCTAGTTCCGGTGTCGATTCTTCTTCGCTGGATTTCTAAAAATGATAAGATAGAATAAGGAATAATAAATAAATAAGTACATAATAAAAATATAATGCATCACTTCAAATACAACATTTGCTTTGTGTGTCATATTGCATAAACATAATTCTTAAACATAAATTGCTTAAATCGAGTGATTTAAACGATATGATGCAGTCTTAGTCCGGTAATTAAATATAAATAAAATCTTATTCTAAATAAAATTCTGGTTAAGCTCATATTCGAAGGCATGGATGGAAATGCAAAGCGCAGAACAATAAAAGGCCACATTGAAATACAACATTGATGTCAATATTAGAAACAGATAGAAACAAGCTTTGTACCTGTCTTGAAGTTCGTTTCTATCAAAAAATATAAAAGTCTATAAATGTGAAAGCTCAAAACCATATTCGCATCTCCTGTGATGATGGTATATAATGTGAAGAACGGATAAATAGGCATATTAATACCTTTTTTGTAATAAAAATGCTTTGATGAGATCAGATTCTTTTACACAAACCTGCGGATCATTATATACAAATAGAGATTCGGTATTAACAACTCCTTTCCTACCGACCTAGATCGAAGTACCAACTCATTACAAAACGAAATTGAACCTACTTTTTGCGCCTTGACATAATCGAGATCCATCGAGTCAAGCAGGTCTGCCTTGCGAACTATTTGGCTGCCCCGTCGCAAAGAAGCATCTGGAAATTAAAAAAAAAACGAATTAACAACATATTTAGAAAGATATTATTTTCTAATAGTCAACGCAATTAAAGTCCCCACATATAGGTATCTTAACGGTCTATGTCTCACATCAATGGCTCTCTATTAGATGGCATTCCTATTGCAGAATTTCACTCGCATTATTACGAAGATTACGTTTACTTATTCAATCGCAACAAATGTTATATGCATACCACGTATGTTTTCCTAGATGTTGTTATGCATTAGAACAAAAAACAATGATTAATTCGAGATATTTATGATTTATTAATTTTCTAAATTTATGAATTCTTACTTATCGGGCGAGGTGGTGCCAGAAACTGCCCCATCCCCCCACCCTCTTCTTCCACCGTCGGCATAGCAGCAAACGTCACGTGATCTCGCCTTTGATCTCGATTTGGATCCGCCGCCGACCCTGGATCTGAGTCACGTGATTGATCCATGGTTGTTAGGAATTCGATTGTGAGGTCATCCTGATCGTCTTTTTGTTGCTCTTGGTTGCTATGGTCGGTTGGGTCTTCGTCGATTTGGTCGTGGAGCCAGAGACATTTGATTATGCGACATCGACCCTGCAACATAAATATAAACTATCGAGTTTATGATCAAGCGTAGTGAAAACTATCCATCAGTTCTATATACACCAACAGCTTTAACAAATCTCTTTTTAGATAACTTCGAAAAATGTTCATTAGAATTTAATCATATTCATAGAACCCGGTTCTAAATAAGAGTAAAAAAAACACTATAATGACATCATTTGAACCAACAGACGTGGAACAAAATGAAATATCTGAGCTTAAACATTTTTCTAATTAAAAGTACGTGTGCCTAGTAAAATTCTCAAATTTATGAATTGGGTCTATGATAAAAACATTTGATAGATAAATGTATAATTCAAATACCTTCATATTGATGTAGAGCCATTCCTCTGTTGATGAATCGGAGACTACCACTTTATTTGTTTTGTACTGAAAATGAAAACTATAATTGGATTAATTTCGAAAGGAAAAATTATTTTTGCTTACAATGCATGCTAATTCGCTTACTTAAGCATATACCAACAATCACATAACAATATTATTGAATTGCAATTTGATTTGATAAGGCAAATAACGTTCTAGTGCAATTACAATATACTTTGTATGATTCTACCAATGCCATTCTAACCTAAGTGCATCGTACTTAATAAGGGTCTATACATTGACCTTTTATTTTACGATTTTTGTTTATTTTAAGAATAGACTCAACACAGACATACTTCCTGAATCTGTGCCTCGAAACACATATCTCTGATGAGCGTGTCACTCCAGAATTTGCCATTGAAAAGATCCAGGTTGCTAACAAATATATATATTCTAGTTATTTATATAATTTTGAGAGAAACAATCAAGTAATAGTAGTTTAACTTTTGACATATTTTCGATATTATTGTTTTCGATAAATGCACACATGTAGAACATATGAATTAATAATGTATTTATTGTATGAGTACATTTTTCTAGATTGTCTATTGTTTTAACCTATAATTCTTGTTATTTTATATATTCTAAATATATAAAATATCTAATGTTAAATTGTAGATAAATATATAATGGGTAGACAATGGGTAATATTTCTATAACAGCATTTCATTCTTACCTCACAAATTTTACTTTTTGTTCCAGCTCAATATCAAATATTCGCGGACAAACGAGCGCGAATATTTCTTTATCCACGACTAGCAATTCGCAACTCTCGCGGGAAGTCACCGTTGCACCACGTGGCACGTCCTTTAATAAGGCCACTTCCTGTTTGAAAACGAGGTTTGGGAGCTTAAGTGGCTTAATGAAAATGGTATGTGTTAATGGATCCACAAAATAATCTGATCTAGAAATGAAGTCAAAGGTAAACGGAGTATAGTGTTCTATAACACCTACTTAAATTTTAATTTATATGCTAATGCGACACATCCATTGGTACAAGGTCCTGAAAATAGTACATTATGGATCATGTAGACAAAAAAACTTGTTCGATAACCATTCAACTTTGTTTCAGGTGTTTGAGCATAAAATATTGTCGAAATTCATTGAATATATTTGAATCATTTTTATAACAAATCGCTATAAAACAACTATTGGATTTGAATGGTTGGATATTCTTTTAAGCTTACACCAAACGAATCCCCGACGCCGAGGATACATTCTGTTCTGATAAAAGAAGTTCCGTCGGACGTTTTATCTTCGACGTTGATGAATACGGACCCCGAGTAGATGAAATAGAAGTTGAAGCCAATGTGGCCTTTGCGCAGAATCACGCGCATCGATTCTACTCTAAAATAAATATATATAGATTTAAATAAAGTTTGATATGAAGATTACTAATAAACGTTTGTAAATGCTTTTCATTGCATGGCCGTTACTCAGATTTATGCTCATGAATTGTATCCTAAATAAAATGATGTTCTATTTCAATGGATTTTCATTAACACGCAAGTTGTTAAATATGATATCATGTACGTCTTACATTGTATGTGTTTACCTGTGATACTGAAACGCCCGACACATGGCCATTTGAATTTGTTCGGTGAACTTGTCGAAGTTCTTCAAACCTCGCAGCATGGCATGCAAGCGCCGACAGTCGTCTTCGGAACGGCTGGAGGCCGGTTTTTCGAGGATTGCGCGGGCCCACTTTGGAACTCGAGCGGTAGCCTTTAAAAAAGTAAGCAAAAGCTATAGTGTTAAAATGATAACATTTATCTACCTGCATATCGATATGTAGCATATCATATAAAGTTGTGGTAGCACAGTACTAATACATCACAAAATAAAATTTGTTTAAATCAATGAACCCTTTACCGGATGAAACCCGTAGATTTGATCAGCAATATCTAATGAGGAGCCTCATTATTTCTCTTGAAATAAAATACATCAATCATAAGTTTTCTCTTCATTGTTCCTGTGCCACTCCATCCTATCTCCCCCAACTCCTCCATGGTTTGGATATACAGGTTTCGTTGCTCATATACCAGGCGCGGATCCAGAAAATGTTGAACCGGGAGCGCAAACAGTATAAATTATCAGACTGAACCGAGGGGCGCAAAATTATTTTTCTTACATAAAAGGGCGAACAGAGGGCGTGCGCCGAGTGCGCCCCCTCTAAATCCGCGCCTGCATACAGCTAAAACCATTCCATCCACTTTGTCCTCTATCATGCCTTACACAACATAAATGACCCAATAAACAGACTGGTACGCACCCTTTCTCTTGAAAACAGCGACGCATCGAACGCCAGTTTTTTCGCTTCCTTGCTCACATGCAGTTCATACCACTGCATCTCAACCGCTGTTCGTGTCGTTATTTCTTCGCTTACGGACGTCATGTGTTTACGGATCCGTAGAATGTTGACCACGAGGCGTGCGGCGCGGCGGAAACGGTGGAGCGAGTCCTTTCAAGAATTTAAACAAAAGTTTGAGACCTTTAGCAAATGCACGCACGGAAGGTTTAAGACTAGCTTTAAAAATAGATAAATACTATTGCAGGAAACGTATAACCCATTTCA
The DNA here is from genome assembly GCA_001703475.1 of Hydroides elegans. Taxonomy (NCBI): domain Eukaryota; kingdom Metazoa; phylum Annelida; class Polychaeta; order Sabellida; family Serpulidae; genus Hydroides; species Hydroides elegans. The sequence continues at coordinate 19,044 of LQRL01009797.1, read as the reverse complement.
CGGGCGGCTCGACGGAAATGTAAATAGTATGCAGTGTATATTGTTTTTTAAACTACTGTATGATCAAGAATTCGGAAATGATATGGTAATAGTATAAACTAATGCATCTGGTATTCTTGGAACTTTGTTATTCCAGAGGATGTTACATACGTGTATATTTGTATCGTAATTTTACGTCTTATCAACTCATACCCAAAAATTACAATAAGTAGGCTACGGTTAGAGGCTATATTCGGCATCATTTAGATTTAATTTTGGGTCATTAAAACACTATCAAATAAAACATCTTATCCTTAAACCGACCAACCTTATTCTGCTCGCCCACATTGCTCCTCCGTCGTGCCGCATTGCTTTTCCACGCATGTCGATTCACCGGCGCAAATCGAGAAGAACTGGAATTCACATTCAACTTTGCCCCCGCACTCTTAGCTCTTCTTAAATTCGGTTCACTCTTTTGATTTACATTAAAAGCATCCTTATAACGATTATGTGTTCTTTTAGATTGATTCACAGTTTTTGATGATAATCCAGTGTTTTGATTCGGTGTTCTCTGGCCGCGTCTTTCGTTTGATTCATTGCGAATTTTATCCAGTATCTCGCCGACTCGATTCGCTGTATCGAACATGCGATTGTGGGATTTAACACGATCGTACGTTTCAGCATGCGATGTGCGAGGTCGAATTGGTTTGACCTCGTTTTGATTTTGGCGTTTAGTAGCCATGGGAGCAGCACTAAAAGGGCGCCGACTTGTTAATCGTTGACGAAGTTCTTTTATATCCGTTTCTTTTACAGGTTCTGTTGAGTTATCCTCATGTTCAAAATGGACTTTATCTATTTCATCTAGTTCATCTCCTTCATCAGAATTATCTAAATAATTTAAATCAATGTCTTCAACATCCTTGTAACTTTGAGCATCTCGGTATATTTTGCTTATATCTTCATTTATAGCACAACTTACGGTCTGGGTTCCTATAGCAGTACTAGGCCTTACTTTGGGTCCAGTTTGCATAGAAGTTATATGCGCATTTTGATTAATTTTAACAAAACGCGCATGATCTTGTTCCTCATTGTTCATATTACCCTCTCTTATATTCGCCATTGTCCCTGGATTATTCTCAACAGAAACGCAGCTTGATGTCATATCTATGTTTGTCGCGGTTATTTGAGAAGACACGGCTGGTTTAATTGGATTTGATATATTATTAATAGGAGCATGCTGAGTGCTGATATTGTTTGTTATTGTATGATCACATGATGCCTGTGACATGAAATCCGTGGATGCATTTAAGTCGTGTCCATTTACAGTTTCGTATATGTTTGCATATTCATTGTCAACGTTTCCATGTGTTTGTCCCTCATAAGGATGTTGCCTGTAATTGACTGTAATCCCATTATCTATTTCAAGGCCGATTGACGAAACAGATCCATTGTTTTTAGTTCCAATGGGTTCCTCAAATTTTGTCACTACTGTTGTATTTCCTAATCGCCTCTTAGTATTTCCATCCGCAGATCTACATTTATTTGTTTTATTGCCGTTATTACTATATCCTGGATCCAAAAGCGACCGCAAATGCCCTGCTCCCGTAGTCAACTTTCTCCTTTGTTGCTGCATATGTTTAACTAATATGTCCGGTTTATCCCTTTGCATACGGGCGTATCTATGAATCAACAATGGCTCCCCCGCTCCATCTTTATCCTTTGACCATCCTACTAAGGAGTCGCCAGGGTTTCTACTAATCGTTGTTTCAATTTGCTTTGGATTTAGCGCGGCATCATGTTCAATTTGATGATCCTTATTAGAAGTGTCTTCATTATTGACAGAAGTCGCGGCGAGACATTCTAAGCTGGCGTGGTGCGAATTGACAGGTGCCGTTAAACCATTAGATGAGCGATAAATGAATTTGTGATTAGCACGTGGCTGTTTTTCACTGGATCTACGCGACGATTCATAGACAGGATTCTCGTGTTTCATTTGGTGATTTCGATACCGGTGTCTCTTTCGTGCTTTAATAGTCTCCATGTTTTTTTGTTGTTTATATGTGTTGAGACTTCTTTTTTGCCTGTCTGTCTGTGTGTAATTAAATAGATTTATTCGTTATAAACGTGAATGCTCATTTTGAGTGGTTTTGACATTTATTGCTTGATGAATAAAGTAAATTGAATATTTGTATTATGGTAATTATGAGAGCGTCTTAAGCATTAAGCATTGAGCAAAGTGGTTTTTTTCGTTTTGATTAATTATTTTAATGCGACGATATAGTTATTCATATATGTCTCGTTAAACCGTTATATCAAATGCAACATCATTCATCGGAGCTATGTTTCTGTTCAAAGATTTAAAAAATCTTATAATTAATTTGTAATGCATTGGTAAACACGTGTCACATTAGATATGATATGAATAATCATTCGTTTGAGACATAATCGTTTAAAAAAAAATAAAATGAAACAAATACATACCACATAATTGTAGAATATATTTTATTTCAAAGAATCCATTACGATTTTGTTAAACACTTTTGTAATCACAGTATCTTCAGTGAATTTCGTTTATTATGGTGAAATTTGCTTCATGTTTTTTTTTCATATTAGCCGCTTTTAGCGAACAATGAAATAGTAATTATTTCACTTCTTTATTCATAAACAAATACATCTAAATTTATTCCTCCATTTAAATAGAAAGTCATAATATAAATTGGAGACCTTTATATGGTAGATAAATGAGGTGTAACTATTAGTAATTTTAAGCTAATTTATATCCCGGTTAATACGAAACACTCATAAAAGGCGCGCTATTATTCACCTTTATGACCCATGGATTGTAAATTAAGTGGTTGGGTTATAAATTATTTTATCCGCGAATAATTTCTATGATTTCCATGAGCAATGCAAAGTGATAAGGCACGTGCGATTTAACTGGATATGAAGTGTATTAGAAAACAATCATTTTCTTGATACTCAGGTTTGAACGACTCCATCTTAAAAATAGTACATGTATGACTTCAAACACAATTCTCTATCATACGGATAGTTTTCATGAAACTCAGATTACAATGATTCCTTTTGTTTTTATTTCAAACAAATTACAAAAAAAAAATCAAATGTAGTTTTCAAAATCACACTTTATATATTGTTCATATCCAAACAAATATCCTTAGTGCTAAAGAATCGCTGTTGGCATATATTATTTATAGTGATGCATTTTTATAAGATGGGCAAATGCATGATTCTTCGAAAATGAGATATTCGAAGTAAGAAATATGTACAACGATTCACAGAAAACCAACTTCAATATTATAGGAATTGGAGCATTCAGAAGCATCCAACATGTTTGAGTCCGATTTAAAAAAGCTCAATTACTTTTTCTTTCGAGCGATAGTTTACGCAGGAATTTAGCCTAGGAATTGTCGTCCATTACTTGATCGAAACATTATCAAATTATAGTGAAATCACTTAATATTATAAATGTTCCGGTGCTTCACAAAACCCCTTGAAAATAAAAAGCCCTTAAAAATGAAATAACCAAATGATTTTGGATAGCATTTTCGAACATAGTTTATTGGATCCGTCCGTCCATTGTTATCAAGTGTTTTTAATGTTCTTGGGTTAGATTACCTTAATACCTCATTTAGTCCCACCCTTTCTTTAGTTAATTACTCAATTGTTTTGTGCTTAAATAGCTTTTTGACACTATTGGATAAATGATTATTTCGCCCTGACAATATTATGTTATGTCATTAAATTAATGGTGTCTATTCTTGTTTCACACTCTTTGGTCTATTTTTGTTCCATTTGTGCAAATCGAAATGTCTATTTCTTTATTTCATATACTTCTGTATGTCTCCTTGTCTTTCTTAGTAGCATATATAATGTATTCGATTATAGACAAAAGCATTATCTAAAAACCATTATTGCACCGAAAATAATGAAATATTTCGATCAACATATTCAATCACAAGCAATACCCCATGCATAAGGGAACATTTATCTTGATTTATTGTATCAGTTGTTATAATAAGCTGCAATTTGTGATACCACGTCTGAAACATGGTTAGCAACAGTAAGATACAAGAATACTTAGCAGATAAAAAATGAATACAGATTCCTGTGATATAACTAATTCATTTTGTTTTATTAAAAAAAGGTATTATACATTTATAAACGCCGCGCTTAATCAAAATCAATATATTCATTTAATGAATTTATTTGTCTTTACAACGTTGTACATTTAAAAAAAAGCAAAATACTTTGCGCTCCTTCTTCATCTCATCTTAACACGTGACTCTAATTTTAAAAGAAACACACATGTTATTGAGTCCAATTATGATACAGTATTATAACATCTACATGTATATAGCAAATAACAACATAAGAATAACACTTATATATTCTTAACGAGTAAACGATAATATACATGAATGCATTAGGATAATACCAAACACAAGATTTACACATATTTTCATCCTGTATCCAACGCCTCCCAGATCATCTACATGTGCTATAGAATTCACTATATAGCCCATAATAGGCTGTAGGATTACATGTACATATTCAATGAAATTGTGGGTACATCACATTCTACTCTATATACATGGTTATTTCATGATTATATTTCCACATAAAAAAATGCGCTATGACTTCAACAAGTTTAATCACGTGATTCAAAAATCAGCGGGATCTCCGTTTCGGGCCTCAACACCAAATCAGGAAACATCCTCAGTCCAGTCGCATCCGAATCATTTTTGACACTCACTTTAAATTTGCGCAGAATCCGCCCAACCACAGTTTTGATTTCATTCAATGCGAAATGCTGCCCAATGCAATTCCTGGGTCCGGCTGAAAACGGAATGTAGGCATAGGGATCCATGTTCTTCATGTTGTCAGGCAGAAACCGATCCGGATTGTAACGCTCTGGATCTTTCCAAACAGCCTCGTTGTGATGTAGCATATAGCAGGCGATACCTATATTAAGTTAATCAGAAAAAAATGGGGTAGAATTATGGGAGGTCTTCCGAAACGGGCAAACATTAAATGTATCTTAAAATTGCTCGAACGAAAGACCTTTAATAGAGTTCTTAGTGCATGTACATACAAATTGTTTATTGGAAATTTAAGTTAAACCATGCATAGCTTAATATATGTTAAGTAAAACAAAATTGAAGGGCTCGGTGCAACAATGTGTTAAGTCAACATAACATGTTTCGCAAAAATATATGGCGAGGTGCCAAGTATTAACTGATCCATGTTATATACTTAAGTTATTCTAAAAAATCAATGCGGTCATAATTATTTAATCAATTGGCTTCTTGCCAATTCTTATATAAATGACCAATTTAAAAACATTCACTGCCTCTTTTCTCAAAACGTCTATTTCAGATTTAACACATTGTTGCACGGAGCCCTTCAATTATTTAGAGATTTATCTGTTTTAAAATCTGGTATAATATTCATATTTAATGAGGATTTGTCGACCCATTCGGATCCTATTAGAATATCACTATGGCTCATGTTTGGTACAATCACTTTCGGAAACTCGTAAAAGTCCCTCCACTCTCGTATAAGACACCTCTGCCTATGTTACTGTTACCTTTATGACTTTGGTCCCTCATATTTTACTGACCAAAATTACCCTGTTGTTTACCTATAATGGTGTTTTCTGGAACTACTTTCCCGTCGATTTCCGTTGGTTTCGTCGTCTGTCTGCCGGCCTGCCAGACGGGAGGATGCAAACGGAGTGACTCCCGGATACACATGGTCAGGTAAGGGAGGTTACTCATGTCCTCCCAGAGTAGAGTCTCATCTTCTGAATCGTATCAGGAAAAGAGGATTCAGAACATCGAGAACACGAAGCATTAGTTACCCTTTTGAAAAACGCGACTAGTTACAAACATAGTTACAAACAATTTAAATGCATGTGTATGTTCAGAGAAATTGCGGAACACGAATAATTGTGTACAATACACTTTAGATAACATTGAAAATATATGATTATTAAAATGCATATATTCATACATTTAAAAAAGTCCCTTAAACGACTCCATGACAGATCGATAGCTTTACATAGTTCTTTACTCGTTCTAAACATATTGTTGTATTTATACATACCTTTTGCGCATGCGCGAGAATCCAAGATGGCGTCAACTTCCTGTCTGGCTTTCTCTTGTATTTCTGGATGACGAGCGAGGTTGTAGAGCAACCAGGAAATGCCGGCGGCGGTCGTATCGTGACCTAACAAATAAAACGAAAATCTCATGGATTATATACAATATAGATCGTACATGTATGTAATATACAAAAAAATAATATCAATTATAGTATCGAGCCGAATGTTCGCTAATACTTATTAATTATTTTATGTGATATTTATTATGCCTGTTCCATTTTATATATATTTATAAATAAATCATGCAATGAAATAAATATATTATCTATGCATAGACGCTGGGGAGCATAGCATATACATGTTTATCAATAACCTAGCATCCTAGTCATGAAGTGATGTGTATTATAGCATCTGAAGTAATAAAACAATTTCCTCCCTGGCCATTGTTGCTAGCTTTTAATCAAATAATTACAAAAGGTTGTTAGTAATGTCATTTTAAGCATTAAAAACTGAATCGACGCCATAAGGGGTGGTTTGTGACTATACATCGGCTGATCGAAATGTTGGGATGAGGTTATCGTGATTTCCCGGACTCATCATGTCGCTGTTACGTTTGATTTCATTAAGACGTACAATATTGTTGTTACATCTGTGACAAAAATCCGTATCGGATACAAATGCGACACAGAACCCGAACGACCGCATCTATTCAACGTCGGTCCGCCATGTTACGTTACTCCTACGTCTGTGACGCGATTGACGCCATTAAAAGGCAGATATGATCGAATAGATATCATCTTGACTTTCGGCACATATATTGCAACGTCAGATAAACGTCTTGCGTAATTGGAGCTTACCTTCAAACATAAACGTTTCTACTTCATCATGAATATCTTGCTCCGTCAGCCCTTCTCCGTTCTCATCTCGGGCCAACAGTAGAATGTCCAGAAAATCGATATATTTTCGTTTCAGGCGTGGGTCGCTCTCTGGGTTTTCCTCTAATTCCTTCTTTCGTTTTGCTATGACCTTGACAATGACAATGCTCATATGTTTTAATGAAGAAAAATGGTACTATATAAATATGATCTAGTAGTTATGATAAGCATAATCAGTAGCAGTATTATATTTATTTAAGTGGTATTTTATGCACCTATATAATAGTTCCATGATTTAAATTGGCAGATTTCAATGATTACACCAATTAGACATATTTTATTTTAAAAGAAATATATCAACCTACCTTACTTGTGAATGCATGCGAAAACTCACATTCGCGTTTAAACTGTTTCCCAGCTTCTGTTTTATAATACAGTCCATCGATGTAATGTAGTGGTTTTGTAAAGCGTTTTATGATCGCTTTGGCCAAATTACGAACATTCATTGCATAGGGATCGTCTCCGAATTCTGTTGATTGGACATCGCGTTCGGTTGAAAAAGCACAGCGCAGAATAATATCCAAAGCGCATAAATGCACCAGTTTGTATATATCGAAGGATTCCTTCGTATTGGCATGGTTACGAAGAATAATGTCAATCATGACATCGGTGCAGGTATTGTATACCTCCATATAGGGTTTCAAAACATCAAAGTGAAATCCACGTGTCAAAAGCTTGCGATTTCGAAACCACTTGTCGCCCGAACTCAGTAATAATCCATCTCCGATCCAGGGTTTTATGAATTTATATCCACCGCCGCCAAGGAGAGCTTTCGGTTCAGCGGTTTTCAATAGTTGCTTCACCGTATCCGGGTGGTTCAAAATCAGGACGGATCGGATTGGACCGACATGGAACACAAAACAACGCGGAAACTGCTTAGTCCATTCCATGAATTTTATTAAACCATCATGACCGGGTCCAGGGTAGCCACCCTTATAAAGGTGTCCCAGCAACCAATGAAATGGAGCGCTTGGGAATTGTTGTAAGGCTTGTTGGGATTTTCGCAATTTGCGAAAGTAGGATAAGAAGTCTCGGAGTGGTTTGACTATTATCCAAAAGGCGAAGGTCGCAATGAAAATGACGATGTATATAAATATTTCCATGATGTGATTGCAGTTGTATCCGTACAAACCTTTATTCATTCATTCAATTGAATTTAAAATCGCACGATCCGCTAATTTTAAATGCATTAGATTAAAATAGTATTAAAATGATCATTTTGATTCCATCATTTAATACGAAAATTACATATATTTTAGTAAAACCTAACGCTTATTTCCCTTAAACATGTTTAATATCCACTTTAAAATCTATAAATAACAACTTGTAAATCTAAAACAGC
>LQRL01009797.1:0-10654 GCA_001703475.1 Hydroides elegans | reverse complement strand
ACCCCCCCCCCCCCCCCGCCGAAAATAGCGTCCCTATCCCATATTTACCTGTGTGTTTCATCCGCGGTGGCTTGGTCGGATGTTTCTTGCCATCTCCTCCTCCCCGTAAGGATTGGTGACTCGTCGAATGTTGAATGGACTGCTGGTAGCGACGTAACACTTCATCGTCGCTGTCCGAGGAAGTCTCGCCCTCATCGTAGCTATAGGCGCTGCCTGTGGGCCGGGTAAAATATATTGTTTGATAATATATACTATGCATTTATAAGATATGTAACTGATACATGGATGCAACAATGATTTACAAAAGAATAACATGTATATACATGTATGTAACATGTACACATTCAATGCATTAGAAACGGTTTCTTTAGAGTTTTTTTTCGGACCAAACGTCTCCAGTGAATAATTCTCCAGACCAAAATAATTCATTGACGGTACAAACAAAACTTTTTATCTGTAATAGTTAATTTGCAGCTAAGGTCAAATATGATTTTGTAGCTTAAGCTATTTACCTCGAAAACATTTGAACATCTCTGATCATAAATAATCCAGGATTTCATAAAAGCTTTTTTATGTTTGAATCACATTATCTAGTCTCATTTTACATTAATAGTTCAAAAGATGTTAAAAAGAGAAAGACTTCAAAATAGTACCTTAAACACAGAGGCATAGATAGCAACCGGGCAAGTAAAGGGTTTGCTAAGTTCCATGCGAAGTTGCCCCGACATTTTAATACATGCCAATTAAACAGTTTATACACAGCCCGTATGCGTTTAGACAACGTTGAGTGACGTCGGGCCTAATGGGGTCTAATTTGTGCATTTCGTATTGGCCCAAAAATTAGAATAAACAATGAAACTCTAAAGATTAAAACCTAATGTCTCGTAACTGTTGTTAATAGGATTCTTATTAGACAATGTTAATAGCTGTAAATTCTCTGTTATCATGTCCTGGTTAGTAAAGTTAATGAATTATAATCGAATTCATGGGTCATTAGAATATGTTAATGCAATTATAATTGTTATCCATATGTATTTGTTCGTGAAAAAAGCATTAAGAATAAGGGCCTGGCCACATGGATAGGTTTTTTTCAGGCTTTTCCCATTAAAGGCCCGTGTTATCCGCTGTATTCCTTATGGAAGCTCAAAAAGGTCTGTGTATTTAAAAGTTAAGCGCATTTTTTATAAGAATACTTTAAAGAATAACACGGGATTTATTGAGAGAAGCCTAAAGATGTAGGAATGGTAATAGTCAAAATGTCAGGCGCGGATCATAAAATATTGAACCGTGGGCGCCGATGGCGTCAAGTTATTTCATATAAGCGTGAACGGGGGCCGCGCATCCCCTTTAAATCCGCATCCGAATGTAGTTATGTTTTACTGGTTTTATACAGAGTAGTAAAATCAAATAGAATTCAACTATAATGCATTCTCCAATACGATGAACTCATATACAGCTCTACATGCCCGCTTTTGGAATCAATACTCGACGACCAGCACATATAGAGCACTTAGTGCAATTACAGCCTACAACTGCTCAAACATCCCACTTACATTGCACTGTGACAATAGAACCAAGGGCATAAGCCGGGTCTGACATAGCTTCAAGAGTTTGGTCTGAATCATTGTAAAAGGCGAAAGTATATTTGTTGACGGTTTTTTTTTCCAACAAACTTGGGCCGCAAAATGATGTTAATATAGATCGTTCGATATGAATGAGTGGTGCTGTGTTAACTTTGCTATTGCCTTAATTAGTTTACCAACCCTATCTATCGACATAGATTAGCATAGATTTTCTAAAAATAGGAAAATTACTTCCAATATCCTAGTCATAAGGGATGGGCTCGCAAAGTATATTATAGGGAACAGAATAATGGGAGGTCCGACTTCAATATGACGAAAATGTTCCCTTTTCTTGTATAACAGATCCTCGTTCTAATATTTTTGTCACAAATCAAAATCACCAATATCGTTGTTTATTCATATACATGTACTACATGTATTTTTCTGCTGTTTAAAAATAAACTCGAGAAACTGCTAAATTTGCAAATATGATATCACATTTGCTGCCTTTTTTATCGCCTATCAACGACGTAAATCCATTACCTTTTCGTTTCTCCACCTCCTCTGGTATGGTATCACTATCCTTTTCAGATCCATAAATCTCCTTTAACGTGATATCCTCTTGCGACAACGTATTAATCCCAGAGTCATTATCTCCAAGGGTACTCGCCCCCTCACTATCCGACACCATAGAATGTCTCGTCTTATCTTTGATATGCCCATTTCTCTTTTCTTTATTGTGTTTCCGATGTGTCGTGCTCCCATAGTCCGATTTGCTGTGAGTGCCTTCGGAAAGCTTCGAGTCCGATTCGGTATATTCCGTAGTTGTTTCGCCGTCTGGATAATCGGCGGTTTTGGATGCGGATGATTTGCCGAAACAGCAATTCAGATACTGTCGGAAACTGCCGAATGACAATTGTGACCAATCGCCCGTGAATAATTTTCCTGTTGCCATGGTTATTACGAGATATAACTTTTGATTTAAGTTATCACAAATGTACTATTTATGCTGAATGCCGACGCGCTGCAACTTTGAATTCACCATAGCATTTAATTCTTATATCTGCTTAACAACAGGGTTAGGCTGTGTGAACATACACACAATATGTTCTAATAACTATATTTTTCTTTTTATATGATGTTAACCTAATCACAATGATATCATATCGCTATGCATGCATTTTTTTTCTATACATTCAAACAGAAAAAAATATGTTTTCTCAAACAATGTGTAGCTCATGTTAAGCAGTTTTTGTCGTCGTTTATCGATCACTTAAAACACATCCTTATTTATGATTCATTTATGGATACCCATACACTATTTTACTTCCCTTTCCTCGGGGGATCACGATATGCTCAGACTATCGCATCTGGTTTAAAAACAATATTCTGATAAAAACATCCAATATAAATGGAACTTATCCAAATATTAGATATTGTTCACCAGTTTTGTGAATCTCCAACGTTTTGTGCTTTATGATTCTCCAACTGCATCCAATGTGGGCCAAAGCAAAATCGGGTTATCTCTGTAGGGTAAGTTAATTGGAGCGACTTACGGTTATTTAATTATTCAGATATTGCACTTAATTGCTAGTGCGATTCAATTGATTTTCATTCATCATTGCAATCATTATTTCGATTATTGCATTCTTAAATCTAATATCCTATCATATTGTTGAATAATCCTTTATAATATGCATTTATTCATGTTTACATGTACCTTTTCGGTTAATATTTTTTTATTGAGACTTATTTACTTTTGTTTCTAAAACCTCTTGATGTTCACATATAATTGTTCAACTGATCCTTGAAGCATTGAACTTTATAAAGTTCAACAAATTTTATAACTTTTCACATTTCTGTCCATATGGGCACGTCAATATAAACCCTCGATTTATTTAGTCAGTGTTCAGGTCGGGTCATAAAAAAGATATTTGTTTATGGTGCAGAAATCAATTGCCAACAAGATGTTGAATATTTCATTAACCTTGTGTTAATTTTCACAATAGTTATCCTTGCATGGGTATGTATCTATTTTATTGCCCCAATGTTGTATTTACAATAATCACTTGTAGCTTTTGCAGAACATGCGAAAAAAGAAACAACCCATAACGCGCGATTTATTGATATTGATTTCCCATTTTGATCCCAATAGTTTTGCTGTCTCTCCATTGCACCTTTTATTGTGTCCCTGTTCGGCAATTATTAGTCGAAGCTACTCTTCCTTCGGGCTCTTTTATTCAAACAACAACAATAAAAACCGACCTAATGTCAGTAAGTATATTGTTAGAAGTAAACTCTTCTTTGGGGCTCTTCTGTCGCTAATAATAAGAAACATATGTAGCTCATGATATAGCCTAAAACAACATGTTATTGTAATAGCCCTTGGGTGTCTCCATGACTAATAATAAGAGAGGTATCTTAAGGTAATGAGGGCTATATCGCTTTAATGAAGAGCACTTCACGAGCTGTTCCCCAAAAAAGGTGTTCCCCACCAAATTTCAGCTGGCTTGGAAATTTTGAGGAAATTCATTCTAGCTTGGAGATTTTAGCAGATTGAGGAACACCTTTTTGGATCATTTCCTTATTTTTGTAACAAATATTGATAATTATAATTTCAAAATTGATCAAAACTGCATGCAATTGTATAATAAACTGTCATTTACAATATATGATAGGTGATCTAGTTATATTCAACATTTCAATTTGTGCAAAATGTGTTCCTTTTCTGTTCCAAGCTGGCTAGAAAAGGGAAAACCGCCCAGCTGGCTTGGAAAAAAGGAACACCTTTTTGCAAAATTTGCATGTTCAAAAACCATTAATTTGTCGTTGTTCGTACTTATAATGTTGTTTAAGGCGATTTTACAACTTTTTGAAAAATGTGTCGTGGGGTGCCCTTCTTTAATTGCGGTAAGACTCTCCTATTGATTGCGCCAAATCATTTTCCCCTTTCCTGGCACTGTCTTCTATGAGGCAAGTGGAACTCGGTGGACAGTCATTAAATATGTATACAGGGAAGAATGAAATGGAAATCTGAGCCCAAGTCTTAAGCCAGAATGGATGACGTTAATAACGAGTGTTATCAGGTGAGTCTTGAGAACGGGAGGGCGTAGTTTCTTCTGTATCATAGAATCTACACGTCAATTGGTAAGATGTAAAGTAAACGCGGTTTATAAGTTGACGACTGCACGCCCGCACGCTTAACACTTGACGCCCGCACGCTTATTTTTCCATGCTTAAATTCAATTTTGCGCACGCCCGCACGCTCGCACGCCTGCACGCCCGCACGCTCAATGAGGATATATAAGGATTGCTAAGCCGATTGATTAATTATAGCATAGGCAATGTCTATTCAATGTCAGTCAATGAGCCATGTTATATCATATTAGCAAAACTATTTGGTTTTTAATCATCTATTTATTTGCAATAAATGAAAATGTCCCCAAAACCAGATTAGTATCATGAATCAGTTTTTTTTCAACAAGATAGTTTTTATTTTTTGAATGAATGTTACTCTTTCGCCTTGACTTGATCTCACATACCTTAACTTCATCTTTTATTTTGTCGTTATCATTTTTATTACAAACCAAATAACATTTATAGAGAAACCATACCTGATCCATCACTCAAACTTTCGCATTTTTTGTGGAATATAATAATCAATAAACCATACATTTTTTCTAGGTTCTTCTCACAATAAAATCACACAATAAAAACTTCCTCGCCTTTATTTGTTATCGCAAAATATTTACGGCTTTAGATTAAAGTTTGATTTAACAGTCCTGATTCAAAACATACCATTATTTGATTTAGCAAGGTATCAAAGAAATGAATTCGTTATATATAAAGAATTTTAATTAATTACATATGATATTAGATGTTTCGCAATAAATAAATTATGGTTGCTTTCATATCTTCCCAAAAAAATTGTTCAATGGCAAGTTGAACTGATGTATACTAAACCAGCATTTGCATACAAATTAAATAAATTAAATTAAAATGAGGGTCACAATGAAATATAACTTTTTCATATAAGGAAAATTCCACGTCCGCACGCTCGCACGCCCGCACGCCCGAACGCTAAAAACACTCCACGCTTAAATCGAAATTTGTCCACGCTAAAATCCTAGCGTGTGCACGCCCGCACGCCCACACGATGTCAACTTATAAACCGCGTTTACTGTAGTGCAACGTTATGGCCTTAATTACCAGGGACGGTGCTTCTATTTCTAGTCAAGATTTTTTCTACTTCTACATTTTTGTGTTTGAACGTATCTTTAAATATTCATAAAACGCTGAAAAATAAAGACAATTGATTCTGGAGACGACAATGCAATCTAAATATTCAGTCAAAATGTCGATGACACCAAACCTTTTAGGAGAGTTACTATTTCTTCTTCAGTTCACTAACCCATAAAATTGCAATGCTTACTTGTTATACTTGCACATGCATATCTTTAAATTGGTTATAATCTCAACTGCTTTTGAAATAGATACAACATACATCCCCAAATTATGTGCTGTGAGGGGTTAGTGCTGACATATAGGGATGATATATTAGTTTTTGACGTGGTCAGGGACTTCTTGCCCTTTCACGCTTGGTGAGAGTTCATGGTTGTTTTTGGTAGTTCAGGCCATTATTCAGTTGATACGTTGGAAGTCTATATAAAAGTTAATGTGTTGCCGAAGAGTACCTGTTTGAACTATTATAAACTAAAATTTTAGCTAGCCAAGTATTAGAAAAATGATTTTGTCTGCCTTTGTAAAGAAAAACTGAAAGAGAAAACCCGTGGTATAAAAACCTATGTTAAAAAAAAATTATGATTGTGATGGGTTAATTCCTACAACTACCTATATTTTAGTGTTAATTCTTGTGTTAGTTATTGCCAAGTATTTTGTTATTGTTAATGAAGGTTGACACCCTCGGAAAAAAAATTGTCTTATCAGCTATATCACTGTATACCTTCTTTATCTAGTTTGAAATGAACATGTCGAACCTCTGAAGTGGTTCCATATGCTGAAAATGATGCAACCACAAAAAGGTCGTTACATAAACAGAATAAGTCTGAATGCATCTCAAAATATAATATGCAGAATTAATACAAAAATGTATTCCTGCAACCATATGCGTTAGGGTGCCATTTTTGACAAAATCTGAAAAAATACGCAGATTCGTTTCAAGCGAATAAAGCTAGAATAGATAAAGGAATCATTGTACATTGGAGAATATAAAAGTAAGTCAATGTAAATAAAACATATGGAGAACTTCGACAGTTTATGTAAAAATTCCTCGTATCAAAATTTCGACTATCATCAACTGTATCATTCATGCTTGTTAACTGTTGTTGTGAAACAAATTCAACGACCAGGTGCAAAGTTTATATATTTTGGTTTTCACCTAAAAAAATTATGCTCCATCCCCAACCATCCCCAAAAAATCATGCTCCGTCCCCACCCCTTTCTCTAAACTGTTTTTTTTTTTTTACAAAAATAATAGTACATTAAGCAAAACGGGCAAAATTAAGATATCACCTAATTGTCATACTCACCGAGTTTGGCCTTCGCCGAGTCCTTTTGCTGCGTAGGCAGTTGCTCTATACACGGGAATCCTCCGCATTCGCTGAAGCAGAGCATCTTGTTGAGGTAGAGGAAGAAGATGATGAGAAGGAGGAGGAAGAAGGCCACGGCGCCCAGGAAGGCGAACGCCTCCACTGGCACTGACGAGAGAAAAATGAAAATAAACGCAATATTAGATTATCTTAATGGTTTGATTTAGAGATAAGAAGACGCGGTGGTGTGGGTGAACTGTTTACACGGCGCTTAGAAAGGCGAACACCTCCACTGGCACTGAGGAGGTAAAAATGAAATATATATACTTATATAAGGTAATGGATTTAGAGGGGGCACACGCGGCGCACGCCCCCTGTTCGCCCTTATATGTAAGACCAAAGAATAAATTTGCGCCCCCCCCCCCGGTTCAGTCTGATAATTTATACCGTTTGCGCCCCCCGGTTCAACATTTTCTAGATCCGCGCCCGCTGGATATTGTTGTAAATACATGTAAAGACGCGGATGTGTGGGTGGACTCTTTACACGGCGTCTAGAAAGGTACTAGGAAGATATTTAAAATGCAGTACTTTGATATGAATATATTTATATATATAAGATCATAAAATAGAATACCACCTCCATTGGGTTGAAGGTGGTGAAACATTTTGAAAGGCGACATTAGAAAACATATAGACTATAAGAGCTTGGCAACATGGGAAGCTTCTTTCCGTTATATAGACACCAGATCGGGGGTAAGACTTAGTAGAGAAGCATAGTATTGGTCGGGGCGCGCTTTTATTATCCTTCGCGTTTATCGTTAAGCGTTTTTAATGGAGCGTTTATCGATCATGGTTTATGTGTTCATAGTGTTTGTGTTTATTTTTTAAGGGTTTGCGTTTATGTTTTTACGCATAAATCGTTCATTGGGTCTTCGTTTAGCGATTATCGTTTATGCGTTTACCCTGAGAGGTTAGAAACGCGCGCAACTATTATTTATATATGAGCTAATGATTATGTGGTGTAGGTAAATCCTTTGTCCAGGATCGCAAACGCCTGCACTGTTTCTGAAGAAGGTAAAAATGAAAAAACGCAATCTAAGATAATGTACAGATAATAGATCCCTTGATATGTGAATATAATAGTGGGCAATTGCCCCCTCGTCAAATGCAGTAGCCATGCTCCCTGTATAACTAAATATGAACATATTATAAATAGTATGTGTGATGTAACGATAAAATAAAGGTTAATTATATGTCTTACATGTACTTTTCATCCATTTCTACTTTTATAAGTGTCCATAACATCGACCATACGTTGATAATGTATTTACTTATAATACCATTGTATGAAAGTAGCCACCAACTGTGAAATATTAAGTTTATTCAAAACGTAGACTTTCTATGCTATATTGGCACATTCAAAAGTTAACTTGACTTTACAAAAAAAAATCCACCTATAATTAGAAATAAAGAAATGTACCTAAATTTACATATAAATTAAGAAATATTTTCTTATTCGAAAACCCCTCTATATCGCACCAAGTTTCTGAGTTAGTAATCATCAGCAGTTGAAATAGATCAATATAAACAAATTCTAAAATGGGTGAGCACAATTTGTTAATAATAAGATATTTAGATATTTCACTTTTCACAAAATGTAAAAATCAAATTCAACGAAATGCTGCGACGAAAACCGTTACTGATAAAGGACGTAAAAACGCTTAAATTACAACCCAAAGGCAACGCCTTTCCATCGATGTGTCGCTTGCGTCATTGCAACAATGAACGTTTTGTTTTTCTTTTTTTTTCTTTGCATTGGACTGTTAAATTCAAACAAGATCACTCATGGGGATATTTTTTATGAAATTCGTTTGTTTTATTAAAAAAAAACGCAGGTCCTACACCATCAATGAATATCAAATACTTACTTCCATCATACTCAAGCATTATTGTAACTATTTCGGTATCCTGATATTTATTTTTGAAATACAAGTCTTGCTAAATCGTATCCATGTAAAGTACATTTAATCAATCATGTCGACATTAAAAGGAAGATTATTTGAAACAGTTTATTAGTCGATACATCTACCGAAATCACCATCATATACCATGGAGTTTGTCCCTCATCCTATTAAACCACAGATGATTTGACAACCATATGTTTATAACACGTTCAAACAAGGCTATTGTTCATCCATTTTAAACCAGTGTCAATTTTTCATCAGAGTTAAAATCACGGCTTGTGACTTTATGTATCACTGATCATTTCCAATTTAAAGTAGAAGTCTATTTTATTATTTTTATCTATTGTATAGTTTTTATACTAATAATTTCATGTTCGCTTTTATATAGAGCTACTATATGCTTCTTTATATCTGAAACTAGAATTTTAGTAAAATTATTGTTTTGTCTCGTTTACATGCTAAATTGAATCATATCATGCATGGTCATTCATCTCATGTTAAAACCACTGTGTCTGTTTCTCCCACATTTTGAAAAATATCATATTCTGTACATGACATGAAAAGTCAGGGCTATTAATTATGTTACTGTCGAAAAGCCACTCAATGTTGTTTTGTTACTGTAATTTAAAAAAAAACTGTTGGATAAAATGTTGGATAAATTAGTTGTCATTATGTCTGCTCAGAATGAAATTTTGAGAAAATGTAAGCGCGACAAATTAAAAAGCTGAAGACATCATAAGCCGCGTTCACCTAAAATAAATGCGCAAATTTGTGTTTTTCGGGTGAATCAGAAGAGATAACCTACTATGTTTTTAAACAAATGTGGTTTTGAGTTTGTAGCGCAAATTTATGTCTTAGCTTGTTTCGTAGCGGGTGATCTGATCCAAACAAAACGTAGGATTTATTCCTTGGAAGATCCAAGCTTTCTATCTGGCTTATAAATTGTTTTACATGGTTTTTTGTTTTTTTTTTCGGCATGAAGATTTGATGAACATAGTTAAGTCGTCTGATGACGCGTTAACGCGAAGCGGATGACTGTTAGTATTCAGCCTTGTCCGTCCGTCACTTAGAGAAATTATTGAGCGATAAAAAATCTAGTTCGATGGGATTATAGACCTATGAATGATGTCCGTCTGTCGACACCATTTTGCACTACTTCGTACGGATGAGATCTCGGTTTTGTGGATTATATTTTGATTTTCTCAAAAAAAAAACTAACTTTGACAAATTTTCGATTAAAAAAAAAACGTGATTTTCGACGGGAGTAGGGGAATAAGGAGAGTATTGGGACAAACTGTCCCAATACTCTCCTTTTATTCTGGACCCCCCCCCCGGGGGGGGGAGGTCGGGGGGTCGGGGGGTCGGGGGATGGGTCGGTAGGTGGTTATAGGTTGAAAATGTAAACAAAATTACAATGTATAATTCATATGGTATTATACATATACCAATATATACCTAATAACATATTCATTATTAATGTCGAGGAGACCATGCTGTTGAGAAGTTCATAAAATGCATGGTCAACGAACGCGATCGCATTGTTAAGAAGTTAAATGACTATCAACCCATGGACTTGACA